>JASAMW010007640.1:0-70877 GCA_030247985.1 Epsilonema sp. ZAB3_2
CCGGCGGCTTAGCACTAGAAGTACTTTTCGGTTAACCACGTACGTAGCTCTTATAACACGTGAGTAAGTTCAACATGTGGCTGTGTTTGAAGTCTATCATTGGTAATAATAGAGAAACCTGTACCATTTTCGTCTGTGATTTGACCTGTACCTTTTTACTACCTGAACCATCCTTTTACCTGTATAACACATCCGAGTGTTTGAGCCCCGCCCGGTGTGGTGGTGCGCGGTAACGCTGCCGCTGCGCCATTAGGCCGAAGCAAGTAGAATGGTGAAAACTCACTTATGAAGGTGGAAGCGCAAGTTCGCCTTGAAAATCGTATACTCACTTGGCTTAACCTGTACCACCCCCGCGCGCACCAAATCTATATATAGGTGTTCTAGCAGTTTTACCTCCTTGAGCCACGTAGCTCAGAGGTAGCGCTTGCGCGCAGCACTACACTAGCCCGTGTTCAAAGCACGGACGTGCCAACACATACATACAGGTTAAACATACCCTACAGGTCAACATACAGGTACATACCACAGAAGACAATACATACAGGTTAAGGGCAATGTACAGGTAAAGGAGAAGGTACAGGTTAAGCTGAACATACAGGTTCAGTGTATACGATTTTCAAGCCCAACTCGCGCTACCACCTTCATAAGTGAGTTTTCACCATTCTACTTGCTTCGGCCTCATGGCGCAGAGGCAGCGTTACCGCGCACCACCACACCAGGCGGGGTTCGACACTCGGATGTGTTATACAGGTAAAAGGATGGTTCAGGTAGTAAAAGGTACAGGTCAAATCACACACTAAAATGGTACAGGTTTCTCTATCATTACCAATGATGAGCTTCAACACAGCCACATGTTGAACTTACTCACGTGTTATAAGAGCTACGTACGTGGTTAACCGAAAAGTACTTCTAGTGCTCAGCCGCCGGAGGCGGCTGAGCAAAAAAGTAAGTAGAATTACTTATTACTGAATGAAAAGTAGGGTACTATGGGCTCAGCAGACCTTTTGCATGCATTACATAGAAAAGCACGATCGGCAGCCTGACCACCGATTAAAAACAAAATGTCCTTACCATCAAACAATAATCCAATACTAACCGGCTTAGTCTCTCTACCCTTATATAGTCTTGATGTAACAAAAAATTGTTCCAAACCTTTGCTAATGCAGAAAATAACCCTCTCAAAATAAAACAATATCAAAACTATCCATATATAACCAAATAAAAGAAAACTTTCTTACCAGATAAACCACAAAACCATTCCCCACGCTTGACCAAAAGCTTCTCCAAAACCACCAAGTCCAGCTAATGAACACTGAAATACAACAACAACAAATGTGCATACAATACAAATGAACCATCCAATAATACAACCAAAACCCTAATTACCACTGATTACAAAATAACACACTTACCAGACCAACCATAACACACAACCTCACACAGTCAACGAAACAACATACAATGAAAGCACATAACCTGTACTTATCACCCAATCTCTATGCGATTGCACAATATGACGTCATTTCCCAACACACACACAGGTGCTTACCCTAACGCACACCCCAACCACAAATAAAGCGCGCAACCTGTACTTACTTCACATAGCTACGCGCTTACGCAATATGACGTCATTTCATAACCACACTCACCCCCGGGCGCAGCGAACCTATACAGGGTTTGTTTTCTTGTTTTTTTCGTTGAGTTTTTAGGTGGTGTTATGGTTGGTTATTAGTGTGTTATTTTGTAATTATAGGGTTTTGGTTGTATTATTGGATGGTTTGTATTGTATCAATTAGTTTGTTGTATATATTTCAGTGTTCATTAGCTGGACTTGGTGGTTTTGGAGAAGCTTTTGGTCAAGCGTGGGGAATGGTTTTGTGGTTTATCTGGTAAGAAAGTTTTCTTTTATTTGGTTATATATGGATAGTTTTGATATTGTTTTATTTTGAGAGGGTTATTTTCTGCATTAGCAAAGGTTTGGAACAATTTTTTTGTTACATCAAGACTATATAAGGGTAGAGAGACTAAGCCGGTTAGTATTGGATTATTGTTTGATGGTAAGGACATTTTGTTTTTAATCGGTGGTCAGGCTGCCGATCGTGCTTTTCTATGTAATGCATGCAAAAGGTCTGCTGAGCCCATAGTACCCTACTTTTCATTCAGTAATAAGTAATTCTACTTACTTTTTGCTCAGCCGCCTCCGGCGGCTGAGCACTAGAAGTACTTTTCGGTTAACCACGTACGTAGCTCTTATAACACGTGAGTAAGTTCAACATGTGGCTGTGTTGAAGCTCATCATTGGTAATGATAGAGAAACCTGTACCATTTTAGTGTGTGATTTGACCTGTACCTTTTACTACCTGAACCATCCTTTTACCTGTATAACACATCCGAGTGTCGAACCCCGCCTGGTGTGGTGGTGCGCGGTAACGCTGCCTCTGCGCCATGAGGCCGAAGCAAGTAGAATGGTGAAAACTCACTTATGAAGGTGGTAGCGCGAGTTGGGCTTGAAAATCGTATACACTGAACCTGTATGTTCAGCTTAACCTGTACCTTCTCCTTTACCTGTACATTGCCCTTAACCTGTATGTATTGTCTTCTGTGGTATGTACCTGTATGTTGACCTGTAGGGTATGTTTAACCTGTATGTATGTGTTGGCACGTCCGTGCTTCTGAACACGGGCTAGTGTAGTGCCTGCGCGCAAGCGCTACCTCTGAGCTACGTGGCTCAAGGAGGTAAAAGTGCTAAAACACCTATATATAGATTTCCGGTGCGCGCGGGGGTGGTAACAGGTTAGCCTCGGCCCGTCTACGTTACCTGCCGCTGCGGAGCTCGTAAGAAAAAAAAAAGGGGCAATGTACAGGGTAAAGGAGAAGGTACAGGTTAAGCTGAACATACAGGTTCAGTGTATACGATTTTCAAGCCCAACTCGCGCTACCACCTTCATAAGTGAGTTTTCACCATTCTACTTGCTTCGGCCTCATGGCGCAGAGGCAGCGTTACCGCGCACCACCACACCAGGCGGGGTTCGACACTCGGATGTGTTATACAGGTAAAAGGATGGTTCAGGTAGTAAAAGGTACAGGTCAAATCACACACTAAAATGGTACAGGTTTCTCTATCATTACCAATGATGAGCTTCAACACAGCCACATGTTGAACTTACTCACGTGTTATAAGAGCTACGTACGTGGTTAACTGCAAAGTACTTCTAGTGCTCAGCCGCCGGAGGCGGCTGAGCAAAAAGTAAGTAGAATTACTTATTACTGAATGAAAAGTAGGGTACTATGGGCTCAGCAGACCTTTTGCATGCATTACATAGAAAAGCACGATCGGCAGCCTGACCACCGATTAAAAACAAAATGTCCTTACCATCAAACAATAATCCAATACTAACCGGCTTAGTCTCTCTACCCTTATATAGTCTTGATGTAACAAAAAATTGTTCCAAACCTTTGCTAATGCAGAAAATAACCCTCTCAAAATAAAACAATATCAAAACTATCCATATATAACCAAATAAAAGAAAACTTTCTTACCAGATAAACCACAAAACCATTCCCCACGCTTGACCAAAAGCTTCTCCAAAACCACCAAGTCCAGCTAATGAACACTGAAATACAACAACAACAAATGTGCATACAATACAAATGAACCATCCAATAATACAACCAAAACCCTAATTACCACTGATTACAAAATAACACACTTACCAGACCAACCATAACACACAACCTCACACAGTCAACGAAACAACATACAATGAAAGCACATAACCTGTACTTATCACCCAATCTCTATGCGATTGCACAATATACGTCATTTCCCAACACACACACAGGTGCTTACCCTAACGCACACCCCAACCACAAATAAAGCGCGCAACCTGTACTTACTTCCACATAGCTACGCGCTTACGCAATATGACGTCATTTCATAACACACGCAGCCACTCACCCTACCCGTGCAGCAGCGCAACCTCACCTACAGGTTAGCCACGCCCCCTCAATGTTGATTGGCTGCCCACATTCTCAGTACAACAGAACCTGTATCATACGCGCACTGGCACTCTAACTATATATAGACGTTTTGACACTTTTACCTTCTTGAGCCCCGTAGCTCAGAGGTAGTGATTGCGCGCACCACAACAGTAGCCCGTGTTCAACCCTCGGACCTGTCAACATATACATACAGGTCAACATACATATAACTACTACAGAAAACAACACCTACAGGTAAAGGGGAACATACAGGTAAAGGGGAACATACAGGTAACAAACAACATACAGGTTCAGTACAAAAAAATTTTCACGCCATACCTACTGACCACTGCAACTTATCCTGTTACCCTCTTTTCAAGGAAACGGGTTCTGTACAGTTTGCGATTATTTTCAAATGATGAGAAGCTACAATCGGACACGCCTCACGGTACGTACTTATATACATGCGTGACTTGTGCAAGCCAATGATAGAATACGCGTAGGTTATGATGCACTTGCAGTGATGGAAGACTTTGCTCAAGCTATGGCTGTGAGTACTGCAATGAAGCGTTTGCATTTGAGCCAAGGCGCCAAGATGAACCTGCTCACTTTGGATGGAGGAGGCGTTAGAGGACTTGTACTCATTCAGGTAACTTAGCAGTATGTACATAGGTACATAGTACATACCTACGCGGTACAGTGGCACGTACAGTACATACCTACTCTGTGCCGGCATTTTGTCTTATTCTTTAGGTGTTACTGCATTTGGAGTCTGTGATGGGCGGCAATTTTGATATTGTGAAGAAATTCCAGTGGTTAGGTGGCACGAGTACGGGTGCCATTCTGGCCATCGCTCTGTGTCAGGGACGCAGTTTGCGTCAATGTCAGCGACTCTACTTTCGCTTCAAGGACCAAGTATTCAAAGGCGTTCGACCTCACAATACCCAAGTGCTGGAGACATTCCTAAAGGAAGAAATTGGACCCAGGATAACCATGGCAGATGTGAAGGAAAAAAGGTACATTGTAGCAGCTACCTGTTACCTGAGAACTTGCATTGCCTGCTCTAGACTGTCTATTTTTGCTCAGGCGCCGCCGGCGCCTGAGCACTAGGAGTACTTCGCTGATATACCTACAGGTTTCGGTCTTATATCATGGTTAAATCCTTATAGCATGCGGGTATAGTCGGTCGCTTATATCATGGTTAAATCCTTATAGCATGGGGGGTATACGGCCGTTTAAGTCAACCTGTACCTTTGGGGTAGTCTATACCTTCTCTTAGTAGTAGGTATGGCGTGAAAATCTTTTTGCACTGAACCTGTATGTTGTTTGTTACCTGTATGTTCCCCTTTACCTGTATGTTGTTTGTTACCTGTATGCTTCCCTTTACCTGTAGGTGTTGTTTTCTGTAGTAGTTATATGTATGTTGACCTGTATGTATATGTTGACAGGTCCGAGGGTTGAACACGGGCTACTGTTGTGGTGCGCGCAATCACTACCTCTGAGCTACGGGGCTCAAGAAGGTAAAAGTGTCAAAACGTCTATATATAGTTAGAGTGCCAGTGCGCGTATGATACAGGTTCTGTTGTACTGAGAATGTGGGCAGCCAATCAACATTGAGGGGGCGTGGCTAACCTGTAGGTGAGGTTGCGCTGCTGCACGGGTAGGGTGAGTGGCTGCGTGTGTTATGAAATGACGTCATATTGCGTAAGCGCGTAGCTATGTGGAAGTAAGTACAGGTTGCGCGCTTTATTTGTGGTTGGGGTGTGCGTTAGGGTAAGCACCTGTGTGTGTGTTGGGAAATGACGTCATATTGTGCAATCGCATAGAGATTGGGTGATAAGTACAGGTTATGTGCTTTCATTGTATGTTGTTTCGTTGACTGTGTGAGGTTGTGTGTTATGGTTGGTCTGGTAAGTGTGTTATTTTGTAATCAGTGGTAATTAGGGTTTTGGTTGTATTATTGGATGGTTCATTTGTATTGTATGCACATTTGTTGTTGTTGTATTTCAGTGTTCATTAGCTGGACTTGGTGGTTTTGGAGAAGCTTTTGGTCAAGCGTGGGGAATGGTTTTGTGGTTTATCTGGTAAGAAAGTTTTCTTTTATTTGGTTATATATGGATAGTTTTGATATTGTTTTATTTTGAGAGGGTTATTTTCTGCATTAGCAAAGGTTTGGAACAATTTTTTGTTACATCAAGACTATATAAGGGTAGAGAGACTAAGCCGGTTAGTATTGGATTATTGTTTGATGGTAAGGACATTTTGTTTTTAATCGGTGGTCAGGCTGCCGATCGTGCTTTTCTATGTAATGCATGCAAAAGGTCTGCTGAGCCCATAGTACCCTACTTTTCATTCAGTAATAAGTAATTCTACTTACTTTTTGCTCAGCCGCCTCCGGCGGCTGAGCACTAGAAGTACTTTTCGGTTAACCACGTACGTAGCTCTTATAACACGTGAGTAAGTTCAACATGTGGCTGTGTTGAAGCTCATCATTGGTAATGATAGAGAAACCTGTACCATTTTAGTGTGTGATTTGACCTGTACCTTTTACTACCTGAACCATCCTTTTACCTGTATAACACATCCGAGTGTCGAACCCCGCCTGGTGTGGTGGTGCGCGGTAACGCTGCCTCTGCGCCATGAGGCCGAAGCAAGTAGAATGGTGAAAACTCACTTATGAAGGTGGTAGCGCGAGTTGGGCTTGAAAATCGTATACACTGAACCTGTATGTTCAGCTTAACCTGTACCTTCTCCTTTACCTGTACATTGCCCTTAACCTGTATGTATTGTCTTCTGTGGTATGTACCTGTATGTTGACCTGTAGGGTATGTTTAACCTGTATGTATGTGTTGGCACGTCCGTGCTTTGAACACGGGCTAGTGTAGTGCTGCGCGCAAGCGCTACCTCTGAGCTACGTGGCTCAAGGAGGTAAAAGTGCTAAAACACCTATATATAGATTTGGTGCGCGCGGGGGTGGTACAGGTTAGCCAATGAATGTTGAGGGGGCGTGGCTTACCTGTATGTGAGCTTGCGCATATGTGTGTGAGGGCGCGTGCCTGCGTGTGTTGTGAAATGATGTCATGTTGCGTAAGCGTGTTGAGTTTGCGTGAGCGGTACAGGTTGTTTCATCATTGTCTGTTGTTTCTTTCACCGAGTGAGGTCGTGTGCGTTTTGTGGTCCGGTAAGTATGTGATTTCGCAATCGTTGGTAATCAGTGTATTGTTTGCTTTGTTGGATGGTCCAGTTGTATTGTGGGTTTGATTGTCATGTAGTTTTAGTGGTCATTATCCAGAAGCTCTGGTGGTTATCAAGTTTCAATTGGTCAATGGTGGATTTATTATGTGGTTCAATTTGTAAGAAATTTTAATTTTATTTGTTTAGTATGTGTCTACCAGAAATTGTTTGTTTTCCTTTGCTATTGGTGCAATACATGAAGAGTTTTGTATTGTTTTATCTGGGGTTCGGTTGTTTCATTTATTGGTTCATCATTAGCAAAGGGTAAAAACAATTCATTGTTAGATGTGTTGAAGTTAACCTGTATGTATGGTTTATTTGACAGGTTTTGATTTTTGTAGTAGTACAGGTTTAGCGCATGTAGGTAGCATATGTAGATATTTAGTTCAAAGGGTATGCTTTAGGTAGTGTAGGTACAGGTTTGAAGGTATAGATACAGGTTAGGTTAGTAATTGAGGTTGAGCTAGTATGTACAGGTGAAAATTTACATACAGGTAAAGTATAGGTACAGGTTTTGATTTTTGTAGTAGTACAGGTTTAGCATGTGTAGGTAGAATATGTAGATATCTACTTCAAAGGTATGCTTTAGGTAGTGTAGGTACAGGTTTGAAGGTATAGGTACAGGTTATGTTAGTAATACAGGTTGAGCTAGATATGTACAGGTGAAAATTGACATACAGGTAAAGTATAGGTACAGGTTTGATTTTTGTAGTAGTACAGGTTTAGCGTGTGTGGGTACTAGGTATAGTCTGGCCAATAGCAGTTGGCACCTGAACTCAAGGCGCATTGCGTAAAATAGACAAATGCGGATTTCTATCCACGCTTCGTGTACTCCTATTTAGCAGAAGTACATGCAAACTACGCAACTCGCCTTGAGTCCAGGTGCCAACTGCTATTGGCCAGACTATAGTATATGTAGATATTTAGTTCATATTTAAAGGGTATGCTCTAGGTAGTGTATGTACAGGTTGAAGGTATAGATAGGTACAGGTTAAATTGGTGTACAGGTAAAAGATTTGTCGAATGCTAAGATAAGGTTGGTAATACAGGTTGAGTTATTATGTACAGGATAAAACTGAGATACAGGTAAACTATAGGTACAGGTTTTGATTTTTGTAGTAGTACAGGTTTAGCCTGTGTTTGTAGTATATTTAGTTCAAATTTAAAGGGTATGCTATGCTATGCTCTAGGTAGTGTATGTACAGGTTGAAGGTATAGATAGATACAGGTTAAATTGGTGTATAGGTAAAAGATTTGTTGAATATTAAGATAAGGTTGATAATACAGGTTGAGTTATATTTACAGGATGAAATTGAGATACAGGTAAACTATAGGTACAGGTTTTGATATTTTTAGTAGTTATTGAGATACAGGTAAACTATAGGTACAGGTTTTGATATTTTTAGTAGTAGGTACAGGTTTGAAGGTATAGCTATAGGTTAAATAGATATAGGGATGAGTTGCAGTATTTTGATTAGATTGGTTAATAGAAACCGCATGGTATTTATTTAGTGAAAGTTTTGATTGTTTACTGTATTTATTTATGTTATATGCATTTATGTATATGTGTATGTATGTATGTATGTATGTATGTATGTATGTATGTATGTATGTATGTATGTATGTATGTATGTATGTATGTATGTATGTGTGTATGTATGTATGTATGTAGATACAGGTTGTTTTTTGTTGAGTTACTATATTTTTTGCATGTGTATTTATTTGTTAGAAATAGGTATGTGGAATATGCAATATGTGGTTCTAGTGTGAAGTCAGGAGAGGTGAGGTACTCAGCCATGGAATAGAATCTATTTTTGATTTTATGCATTTTGGAGTTTTGAGGAACTTGATTGAGTTTTGATCATCTGGAGATTAGTATTGAACTACTGTAAAATTTCAGTTTGATATGAATTATAAGAGAATGTGTATTATCACAGGAAGTTGAAAGTTAACCAAAAAGTTTTTCTGGAAAGTGTGCCTAATGATTTTATATTGCCTGAGGAGTGCTTGATCATTTGATATTGCCCGAAAGGGTGCCTGATGATTTGATTTAGCCTGAAAGGGTGCCTGATCATTTGATATTGCCCGAAAGGGTGCCCAATCAGTTGAGATTGCCCGAAAGGGTGCCCGATCAGTTGAGATTGCCCAAAAGGGTGCCAGATCAGTTGAGATTGCCCGAAAGGGTGCCCGATCAGTTGAGATTGCCCGAAAGGGTGTCCGATCAGTTGAGATTGCCCGAAAGGGTGCCTGATCAGTCGGATCAGTTGATATTGCCCGAAAAGGTGCCCGATCCTTTGATATTGCCCAAAGTTATTTGATATCAAGATCTTGATCAGAAATTATGGATTATGTAAAATCACTAAGTGATTGAGTAGAAAAGAAATATACAGGCAGAAATGAGAGTACATTGGAAATATTGTGAGCAAATAACACCTGAATTACTTTAAAAACTGATAATCTTTGTGTGACGTATATATTTAGAGATGGGCCGAGACTCTCGGTCTCGGTCTCGGAAATCTCAGTCATTTTTGGCGATCTCGGTCTCGGTCTCGGTCTCGACTTTTGAATTTTCAAATTCTCGGTCTCGGTCTCGCAACTTTTAAGGCCTATTTTAGGCGAGACCGAGACTAGATCGACATCGTGCTTCACAAGCATTTTTCATGCATTTCCGCTGAGATTTTAGCTGCCTATCATGAAAAAATTTCCCCTGCGGGGCGATTTTAGCCATGTAATGTAGAAAATAGAAGTGAAGCACCTATTTGCCACTGTTTTCGCCATTAAAATTTTCATAGAAAAGGACCATCAGAAAAAATAAAAACGAAATTCCATAAGTTTTTATACCAATACTTAGTCTCGGTCTCGATCTCGGTCTCGGTCTCGACAAAATTCCCTAATCTCGGTCTCGATCTCGGTCTCGGAAAAAATTCTAAGTCTCGGTCTCAGTCTCGGTCTCGTTTTCAGCAACAATCCAGTCTCGGCCCATCTCTACGTATATTTTTGAATGATGAGAGGAAGGAATACATAGCAACAAGTGGCAGGTTTTGACCAAAGCTGAGAGTAGAAAAGATAAGTGGTACAGTTACTTGAGGAAGAAAAAGAATAGTAGATGTAGTGATAATAAAACAAGAGCAGGTACGGGTACAAAAATGGTTAATGAATACTGCACCACATAATTTATGAATTATGAAAACATCCATAGCCAGCCAGCGAGGGCAGCGAAGCTGCTCGAAGCTGGCATTGTAAGTTGGGAATATTGACAACTGCAGTGTGTTATTTTTGTCACAAAAATGAAAATTTGTCACTAGAGAAAACAAAAATTTCATTTGAAGAAAAAGCATTCTGAGTGAATAGCCAGAAACACGCAGTAATAAAAACCTACCATAAAGGAGAAAGTAGTACACTTGTGTCCATCTGTTTTATGCCAGTGCAGTGAAAAAATAAAAACCACCTTGAATTGAACAACCCTGTCATGCAAATGGAAGCTAACCGCGGCTGAGCCCATCACTCTTCACGACAGTGAAAGTGTTGATTTACCTGAAGTGAAGCTAACCGCGGCTGAGCCCGTCACTCTTCACGACAGTGAAAGTGTCGGTTTACCTGAAGTGAAGCTAACCGCGGCTGAGCCCGTCACTCTTCACGACAGTGAAAGTGTCGATTTACCTGAAGTGAAGCTAACCGCGGCTGAGCCCATCACTCTTCACGACAGTGAAAGTGTCGATTTACCTGAAGTGAAGCTAACCGCGGCTGAGCCCATCACTCTTCACGACAGTGAAAGTGTCGATTTACCTGAAGTGAAGCTAACCGCGGCTGAGCCTGTCACTCTTCACAACAGTGAAAGTGTCGATTTACCTGAAGTGAAGCTAATCGTGGCTGAAACAGAACCATAAACCATGAAATAAAGAATTAACCAGGAAACAAAAAATTATAAAATCAAATAAAAACCGTCAAACAATGAAAAAGAAAAAACCAGAACATAACTAAACCCTAAAATCTAAGTAAAAATAATATACCTATAGAGAGAAAAAAAACTTTTTACTAATTAAGCTTGTTGCTTACTTGAATATGTACTGTACTGTAAATACAGGTTGAATATGAACATACATACAGGTATAAACATCGGTTGAATATAGCATACATTACAGGTTTGGCAATTAAGGTTTACTGGGATTTGAATTTTTTTGCATCACGTTTTGTTCTGGTTGATGTTATTTGAATTGAATATGAAAGGGATGAAAATGGTCATGGTTAATTTTTCACACATTTGAAGGCACCTTCTTCTGTAAAGGTTCATTCTCTTTCACTCTAACCCTACTTTCAAGAGCCGATTTTGTCTCATTGTGTTGGGACCAGGTGTTAAATGCATGGTCAAAATTGTGTATGTAGTGTGTTCTCATGTACATTGCTGTTTCATTTTCATTTTGTTTTCTTTTGTTTTGCAGTTATTTTATGTTTTTCTGTTTATCATGCATTTTGCTTCTTGTGCTCAATAGGGTGACCAATCTTTGTTTGCAATTGGTGCTTTGCATTAGTTAGGGGCAAAATCGGCTCATAGATATACAGTAGGTTTGAATGATAGAGAAGGAAATTTACATTAGCAGGTGGTTTCAAATACAATCAATTTGAAGCATACTTGCCTGAATTGCTTGCTGCAGAAATTTTGATTTTTCTTTGTTTGAGTGTTTTCAATAGATGTGTATTTTACTATTTTGAAAAATGCCATAGGAAGGGTAGTTCATTTTATGGAAGAGAGAGAGAGAGAGTTAAGTCTGTATTAGGTTGTTGTGTTATACTGTACATACAGGTTATGGTATTGAAACAGGTTTATGTTGTACAGAACATACAGGTTATAGCATACATACAGGTTAAATATGTTGTAAGTATACAGGACTATAGGAAAAGCAGTATTGAACTTTCTGTATTAGATGCTTATCATACCAGAAGTGAGTGTGTGCTACTACTGGAAAAGAGTCAAGCCTAGAGTGCCTGATAAATTATTACTGCCTGCAAGGGTGTTGACCAATTGTTACTGCCTGTAAGGATGTTGATGAATTACTACTGTCCGAAAGGGTGTCTGACTCATTGATACTGCCCAAAAGGGTGTCTGACTGTTTGATACTGCCCGAAAGGGTGTCTGACTCATTGATACTGCCCGAAAGGGTGTCTGACTGTTTGATACTGCCCGAAAGGGTGTCTGACTCATTGATACTGCCCGAAAGAGTGTCTGACTGTTTGATACTGCCCGAAAGGGTGTCTGACTCTTTGATACTGCCTGAAAGGGTGTCTGACTCTTTGATACAGCCCGCAAGGGTGTTGAACTACTATTACTGCCTGCAAGGGTGTTGACCATTATTACTGCCCAGAAGGGTGTCTTATCAATTATTACTGCCCAGAAGGGTGTCTGATTTTTAATTGACCAATCATTATTACCAATTACTAAGGAATTTAGAAAGTGTGACCAAAGAATGAACTACTACACAGTAACTGATGTAACTATTGCCAAAAAGAGATATGCCATGAACTATTCCCTGAAATGGATATGAACTGTTACTGAAAGGTGGTATAATAATCAACAACTATTGTCTGAAATAACAATTGCCAATTTGGACGAAGTGTTATTTTGTCAAAGCAATGAAAATTAATTGGAAAGTTGTCAATGTGAGCTATTACTGTACACATACAGGTTATAGTATTTATACAAGTCATGCTGTACATACAGGTATGGTATACATACAGGATAAATGTGCTCTGAACTACTGTCACAAGGAAATATAAGCATAAACTATTGCCTAAAATTACCATTTCGAATTATACCAATGCCAGCAAGGGCAGCGAAGCTGCCCGAAGCTGGCATGCTGAGTAGAAAGATTGACCATTACATATTTGGACAAATAGCACTGTGTTATTTTGTTACAACAATGAAAATTTAGGAGTTATCACTGTGAGAAAATAAGCATCTAATCTCATGTTTTTCTTGCAGTAAAAAATAAATACAGGCTAACATACATACAGGATAAAAATAAATACATACAGGGTAAATACATACAGGATAAAAATAAATACATACAGGGTAAATACATACAGGATAAATAAATACATACAGGTTACCCTACCCTTAAGGTATCTACCCTGAAGGAGAAAGCAAACCAAGCCTGAAAGCGATACCTATCGTGATGCACAACAGAAAATATGACCATCGATACATACATGAAATTGCCAAAAAGAGACATACCAGAACTGTTCCCTGAAATGAAGGCATAAACTATTGCCTGAAATCCAATTTAACCAATGCCAGCAAGAGCAGTGAAGCTGCCTGAAGCTGGAGTGCTGAGTAACAAGATTTACCCATTGCAAATTAGGACAAATGCACTGTCTTATTGTCACAACAACAAAAATTGAAAAGTTATCACTGTGAGAAAATAAACCACTGCGAGAAAATTTCAAAAATTGAATACTGCGCAAATAGTTAAATATGGAAAAATAGTGAACAACCAAAAGATACAAACCAATCATAAGGAGAAACTACCATAAGGAAACTACAAATCTTCACTGAAGGAGAAAGCATTAAAGCAAACCGTGCTGTAAACGATACCTATCATGAAGGTGCAAGCAAATCGTGCCTGAGCCCATCTTTTTCATGACAGTGAAAAAATCGATACCTACCATGAAGATGCAAGCAAACCGCGCCTGAGCCCATCTTTTTCACGACAGTGAAAAAATCGATACCTGTCATGAAGAGGCAAGCAAACCGCGCCTGAGCCCATCTTTTTCACGACAGTGAAAAAATCGATACCTGTCATGAAGAGGCAAGCAAACCGCGCCTGAGCCCATCTTTTTCACGACAGTGAAAAAATCGATACCTATCATGAAGAAGCAAGCAAACCGCGCCTGAGCCCATCTTTTTCACAACAGTGAAAAATCGATACCTGTCATGAAGAGGCAAGCAAACCACGCCTGAGCCCATCTTTTTCACGACAGTGAAAAAATCGATACCTATCATGAAGAAGCAAGCAAACCGCGCCTGAGCCCATCTTTTTCACAACAGTGAAAAAATCGATACCTATCATGAAGAAGCAAGCAAACCGCGCCTGAGCCCATCTTTTTCACAACAGTGAAAAAATCGATACCTATCATGAAGAAGCAAGCAAACCACGCCTGAGCTGAAACAAAATTTACCTGAAATATAACCTATGTAGAATAAAAAACCAATTAACTAAATATATCTAAAAATCTAAAGTAAATATAATTATATCAGCAAAGAGAAGTATAAACCTTTTTGTAAAACAAGCTTGTTTGGCTAGTAGCTTGCTTGACGATCATATTCTTATAAGTATGATGTCGTAGTTGGTGTGAATGCGTTTTTTTAGGCTGACGATCACATCAGCAGAAGCGGACTACCAACCTGTAAAACTAGCTCTCTTTCGCAATTATCGACTGCCTCTATCAGAAGCGGAAAACATGGCCATGGAGCCACCATTCGCTCCACCACAAAGTAGGGACATATGGTCACCCAGACGTGGGCCTGGGGGTGAGGGGGGGTATGTTGAACGCACCCCCACCCCTACCTCTCCATACCCCCACCCGTACCCCCAGGAAAAATGAAAAGCAACATACCCCCGCGTACCCCCAGAAAAAAACAGCACTACGTATCCCCACCGCATAACCCCAAACTTGAAATCAGCAGTTTGTCTGCCAGGACACGTACCCCCACCCTTTTTTCCTCTGGCTTACATCCATGTTCAGACTTTTTACACACTCCACAAAGTGCACGCATTCTCAAGAATTGTTGTTTGAGTTGCTAAAGTATTCAAAAGTGGAAATCCAATTCGAACACATACTTACATGCCACTCTTATCAACCCACCACTGCATTTTGTATAAATATTACAAGGTGCACAATAATAAGACTGTTGCACTATGCGCAAAAAAATAGTGCTCATTTTTTCTGGGGATAGGTAGGCCTATTGTATAGACTTTGTGGGGTTATGTAGCATATCATTTACAGTTGGGGGTACGTAAATATGCTGGGGGTACGTGAGGTTTTTTTCTTGGGGGTACGTAAAAAATCTGGGGGTACGTGGCCAAAAAATTTTTTTTGGGTGGGGGTACGCAACACCCCCCCACTTTTGACCTCCTGCATACCCCCACTGACAGACCCCCACCCTCAAAACCGTGCCCACGTCTGGTCACCTCATCATGATTGATATATTATGTTCGTGTACGGGTCGGTATGTATTGTAGGCCAACCGTTGTGGAAGGCGGCAAGGTGTTCCAGTGCTGCGCCAACCTATTTCGACAATGTAGATGGCAAATATGTGGACGGTGGCCTGATAGCGAATAATCCCACCTTGGATTTGTTGACCGAGTTGCAGCTGCATAACACTGCCGCAAATTACATGGTACGAAAGACCACCCTACTCGGCTGATTATGCTGTATAACTCGCGACTGTCCGATTTCGAAACGTAGTATTCCTTTTAGGAGAAACCGAACGAATGCATTGACCTGGGTTGCGTGTTATCCATCGGCACTGGGCGGACACCTAGGAAACAGATGAGCATGGCTGCCACCAGCCTAGATCTCGGCACATTTCCCCAGAATCCTCTGCAGGCGATAGCCAAGGTCTGGGGTGTAAAGGATTTCGGAAATCTTCTCATCGATCAGGTAGCTACGCAGCTGTCGACGTGTCTACTGTACGTTCTTTGCATAATGTGCGTACATACTTGCAGGCCTACTACACACTGCGTGTGTTGTGTGCATAGTCACGTACGTACATTATCTGCATTGCAGGTGACAGCGACAGATGGTCGACCAGTGGATCGTTCTCGCGCCTGGTGCGAAGCATTGGGTGTTCCCTACTTTCGCTTTTCTCCTCAGTTCACAGAAGATGTGGCACTGAACGAAACGGACGATGAGAAACTGGTCAGGATGCTCTGGCAGACGGAAGAGTACATGCGAAGGGAACACGCTAGGGTGCAGTCGTTTGTCGAACTCATGAATTGTCTTTGGCCGCACAGGGACACAGTATCCTACCATAAATTGTCTTGGATAGAGGCCATATCATACGCTCTGTGATTTCTGTATATGTTTGACTGTGTTTTACTAATTGCTCTTCCATTTGTCAAAATATTCTAGTTCCATGGTGGTTGTGCGTCAATTTTTTCAGATTATTGTTTTGTTTTATCAAACAAGCGAATAAAACCAAGTTGAAAGCTACAGTTGGTTCACAGCATCACATATTCTAAAGGAGTGACCAATGACCATCACGTATTATACCTTTGGCGGAAAAATTTCCAAAGAGCCAGCAGAATATTCGAGGCGAGCAAAAATGTACCGTAATAGACGAGGACGGTGTAGACGCACTCGCGTTTTCTTCGCATCCACTTTCGATGTAATTGCGCCAATAGTACGCAGAGTTCGCTTGCCACGAATTGTCCATCCATACTGAAGCATGGGACGGCATTGAGAAGGCCGAGAGCCAGTGAAAAGGTGATGAGATACTTGCAGAAGAGTTCCAAGTGGGACGGCAGCCACACGGGCATCCAAGACTTGGGCACGTAACTACTCACCAGCACTTCGTTGCGTACTTCCGATGGAAAGCCAACGAACAGCACGGGTTTCGACTGATTGGCGATGAAAAAGCGCAGGAGTTTGGTAGAGTTGAACAGGGCGGGATACACGCACACCGTACGATGGCCGCAAGGTAAGCTGTAGTTACAGACGTAGTGGTCGGTTACGTAGCGAGCCGGTAGGCAAGAATATTCGAAACTCGTAAGTAGGTGCAGCTGCAGATTAGGATGCTGGTGCTTAGAATTAGCGCCCGCTTTTCCCTGCTCATTGGCCACTGTGGTGGACAGCGTCTTGTAGTAGAAGCAGAGGTGGGTTTGCGTGCTATTCACGGGGCAGCAGTGGATTTCGCCGTTCAAATTGCGCCATCTCGTACTCTTGTTGGCCGCCACTTCAACTCGGGGCAGACAGTAGCCGTAATGGTTCCTGCTGAGTCGATCCAGACAGCGAAACCAGGCCTCTTCGTTGTGCACTTTGCAGTAGTTGATACCGTAGACCACGTGACCCTCTCCGAGACCAGCTGGACCGCTGACACCAGCTCCACTACGGACCCATCGCACCACCACGCCTTTATCCGTCCAGTAGCCGACGGAAGCGGCCCAGGGCAGGGTCCAGAGTGCGAGTAGGCCGAGAAGAGCGAGGAGGAAATTGTGCCAGACGCCGCCGCAGTAGATGCGCAGTCGACGCCAGTGCGACACGGATTCGAGGGAGCTGGGGTCGAGCTCCGTGAACGCGCCCGGATAGACGCCCAGCACGAAAACCCCGAAACCGCGCACACCCACCTGCTCGTTCATCGCCGCCAGGGCATGGCCTGCAATAATGGAAGAGAAGCAGTGAGTGCGAGTACAAGTATGTACGTATGTGGATGCACTAAATCGGATGATTGTGTATGTATGTATGCTTGTGTATGCAACAGTGATGCCGCGTTCACCATGGCATACGTACGTAAATCCGTACGTACACCTATCTAAAGTACATGGCACCGCAAACGACCATATATTCCTAGATACGTACGGACGTTACGGATTTGTGTGGACGAATGGTGAACGCGGGATGAATGTGACCAAGCTCGCTGTCCTTACCAAATTCATGCACGATTCCGGCGAGAATGAGGACGAAGAGCAGCAGGGGCACCTGCTCCAAAGGCACGTTGACGCCGGGTATGACAGGAATGAGCCCAGTGGCGTCTCCTCCTTCTCCAGCGCCAGACATCTGCTGGACGGGCGTGGGCAGAGTGGCGGCGCCGAGTCGCGCACCCACGCTGCGTCGGGAGGACTGCCCGGGCAGACTGAGCCAGTACAGCCACGGCGCCAGCTCTCGCCACAGCTCGCGAGTGAGGAAGACCAGCATGGACAGCATCACCAGCATCGTCAGCAAGACGCCCAGCGTGAACCACCAGTTCAGCACGCCGCCTCGCAATCGAGACAGGAACGAGGAGGCGAGAAAAGACTGGAATCGACGCGAGTGCCAGCGTACCTGTGCGCACCACATTACTATGTACTGTACGTACGTACGTAGTACATTATTCAGTATTCACTACCGTACGAAATAGCAGTATGTATATATGTACGCACAATAACATCCACCGCGGAACGTTCCTTAATCCTTACCTGGAATGGTGAGACGACAAGGCCCGTTTTCTCGACGAAATTCAAGTATTTCTCAAAGCTCCTGACCCGAAAGTAGTGATCGGCAAGGTAAAGCAGGCTCCAGAAGGCCAGAAACAGGCCCAGTCCAGTGGAGAACAGCATTCTCCCCCCTCCCACTTTGTACTACCAACGCTGACCCCGGCGAAATAAATGCTACTGTGTCAGCGACAGACAGATCTCACTCAACCCATTTCAATCGATAGCCTGTAACAGACACCATCATACACAAGTACTCCATAAAAAACGAGCTATAGAGAAGAGGGAAGCAACATCATTGATGTGATGCTTCAATGGCAGGTAAGAACAACAATGTACAAAAGGCACTTCTGAATACAACACTTGACTTCTGAAAGGTTTATTCAAACATTATAAAACAACATCAAAACACATACCAGGAAACTTAGAAAACGGACCCGCATTGCAGTGTGCATTCATTCAGTAACTGATTGAATATGATTGTAATAAAATGGTAAATGGTAATCCGATTGACAAGTGAAATTTTTGGTCTCAAAGAGTCCTTCAGTGATTGTCCAAGCAATATCATTGCCCTGCCAACAAATAAGCCACCAACCAATGCTCAAAACATGGAGGTGCTGCAGTATCAGATGGTCTCAAAGCCACTAATCTCTCCTCATCCTATAGATGGAATGGCCCGTACAGAACACGATGGTCATGTGATCAGTTGAGACTCAGCCGAGAGTACAACACACCATCTAGACAAAGAACTGGAACATAGTGTACGTACACGTAGTTGAAGGGGGAGAACAACAGCGGATCCTTGAAAACACTGAACTCGAACAAACGCAACAAACAACATGCAGAGACGAAGTACGTACTAACTACATACAATGTAAGTGCACCATGTTCACATTCACTCGCACAACAGAACCAACCTACCTTTCACGCACTGCAAGCAAATTCGGACGGGGAAAATTCCGGACGCTTACTAACTGTAGCATAACATGAGTTACCAGGCAACTGTCCGGATTCAACCCGCGCCCGAACTTTACGTGCAATAGGCGTGGTCTCCTGCTTTCTCCAGCAAGCGACCATATAGTACAAAATAGCACTTAGGTTACTCCTGCACAGATAGAACATAACCGGTGGGAGAGCGGCCAGTACCTCGTTTCAACGACCACCACTGCCACGTCACGATGAGCAAGAGCAGGATCAAGACACCGCACAAGCCAGCCAGACATCCCACCACAACTAAAAATGTCAAGGGGAAGCACTTTGTAGTAAAAACAATACCTGGTATACCTACAAAGTTTCATCAACAAACCCACTTTTCCACGTTCTGGCCGAAGTCCTGAGTCCACATTCCTCGTGCCAGTTGTCAGGAACATAAGGGCGGCTCCTTTCCGCAAATTCTTCCAATGAGCAACTGAAAGTTGAGCAACCTTCCACATGCACTGGATACGGATCTTTCGTGGAATCGTTCCAATAGTACACCTGCAACAGAGAGAAAGGCAGTACTGAATGTGTATGTACGTACATACAGCATTGTGTATCCAGTCACCAGTAAAGGATACAGGTGTCAGAAGGTCACCTCCAAGAAGAAATTGCCAGCAGGCTTCTCGTGCAATTCCAAAAGGATGACGCTGGCGTATGGAGGATTGACACCATCATACGCGCCGAAATTCGACAGCAGTGCGTTCAAGGTTGTGTCATGCTAAAATCGAAAAGGGGCATTTCGTTTACTGTACAAACCCCCTACCAATTATTGCTTACCGCTGAGTAGATGTAGTATTTGAGCTTGAAAATGTCCGCCGTTTCATTCGCCTGCTTATTCAAAAGACGTTGCAATATGTCACCGACAAGCAAACCTGCAACAAAAATATGAAGTAGACAGACATGAAAGCATAAAAAATACAATAGTGTGCAAAGTCAGTCACCTCCTCTCAAGCGTTTAATCTCCTTGTTGGTACTATAGTAGTAGAAGGTGGAGATGTCGTACAACTCCTTCACTCTAAGCCATACTGTCTCGTTCACCCACGAAGGCCACTTGTGCGTCGCATTATGCCATTTCTGCACACAGCGAAACAGGATGTATAGCTAAATATAGCAATGACGAGACCCCCTATGACGAGACCCCCTATGACGAGACCCCTATGACGAGACCCCCCTGTGTATAGGCTATGACGAGACCCCCCTTTTCATTAGCCACCCATGACTACCATAGCGACTTCAGGGTAGTAAACTACGTACACGTCACCTTCACTGATACAGTATGCATTTCTTACTTCAGCATTGAGCGGATCATACACTTCCCACATATCATCCAAACGCGTGAGATTCAAGCCTGTTTTCTGTCTCAGAAACTCCAAAAACTCCGAATTCTTCTCCATGATTGTCTGCACTGCTTCGGATTTCTGCACCATGTCGAATAGCTCGTCTTCTTTCGGACAATGATTGTTCATCACAAGCATCTAAGCAACATGCATAAGTGACATATTGTTTGCACCTGAACAGCGCATGTTATTCAAGCATAATCCAAACTCAGAGAAATATGGGTGATGAGATGAGCATGCATACAGGGTCATCGTCTTTTGGTCGATTGTGCACAGGGATTGGCTGCCAGGGAATTTCAGGGTTCCAGATCTGTTCATCAGCAGGCGGATACATAGCCGCCAGATTGGCTAACGCGCTCATGATTGTCCGATTGTACCCGGTAGTTCGTACGTATACCTGCAGCCAGAGCAACAAACCGTAAAAACGTACTGTTACTGTACATACATACATGAGAACGTTCTCCCAAATTTGGTGCAATTCTGCTTTAGACATATTGGGCACAGACACACACCTCGTATTTGGAATAGCGATGGCTGAGAAATCCAGTGTATCGCTGTCGCAGAAACTGACCAAGGCGGTAGTGTTGCCTCATGCCTTCCTATAATAATGAAGAAAAAAGAATATACATACTACAGTTAGGGATGAACATATCCACATACATACGCAAGAACATAGGGAAGCTTAGGAAACCTGAGAGAGCTCTCCGAAGCCCTGCGGCCATGTGTCTTCTCCATTCTCCGTGTCAGTGGGAAAGGTTGAAGCAGGCGACCTGTCACCGTGTCTCCAGACCTGAAAAGCGTACACTGCAACTACAGTACACTGAAGAAAAGTAAAAGCCAGCTCCACAACGGGACCAATCAATAGAGCAAACCAGGGCTATAGATAGCCTATGAAAATCTGGGGGGGAAAAATTTTGGGGGGGGTAGCGGGGCCCGGGGGCTGGGGCGGGGCCCCGGCCGCCGGGGGGGGGGGTGGGGGGGGCCCCCCGGGGGGGGGGGGCCCTTTTTTCTTCCACACAATTTTCTCCGCGGGCACCGCTTATCAATCCCATTTCTTAAAGTTTTTTCTCGCAATCCCGCGCGATCAATAGAGCAAACGTACCGCATGCACCAGACGAAGCGAATCGAGACGGGCTTGAGCAAAGGAAAGAAGTAGCCACAGTAGAAGGCACAGGTAGCAATAGCTCAACCCTGCTACATCCATCCTTCTCCAGGTGGCTAAAGAACACTCCTCCTTCCAAAAGCAGTAGAGTATAAAGAAAAAAGTAGCGAACTGGTCGATGCACCAGTATGCCAGCTGTGTGGCAGGTAGAAGCAAGCGGCACAGATATGTACAGAAGAAACATTTATTAGCGGAAAACCCACCAGTCACCACAACTTTCACACAAGTAAAACACGCACAGATAGATATGTAGGGGATAGGAAGTACGTTCCATACTTCATTCAAATTGTGTATGTACAATACGTACTTATATGCAGAGGATGTACAATGCTGATTTCACAAAACGGGCAACAGTGATTTTGGTGCCTACCCTATATACATTTTGATGGCTACCCTACTTCACATCACAATTCACAATTTGGCATTTCATAATCTGCAACATACCAACATAATACTATAGCTACCTAACAATAAAAGATTGATGAGCTCGGTGGAAAAACACAATAAGTGTATACGCTCTGCGTCGCTGACACAAACTGGAATGAGTTAGCCCGCCTGACCACACACATACTGTACATATGTACATAGTTGTACAATATTCGTAATTTAGCAGCCACCGCTCAAGTGACCGTTTTTAAAACACCCATTTACACAAGGTCGTCGTCAGAATTCGATACTCCAGCAATGCAAGCAGGTTCTGTATGGTACCTAAATATGGCAACAGTCAACACCTCTTCGCTGCATCCTCTGTCCATCACGCATTCAGTTGGGACGTCAGAACCAGGAGCAGCACTTATTCATCTTTCTGGCTTGCTTGTAGAACATTTTGGACTGGGCGCTGAGTCCCTCGGACTTCTCGACCAGATCGTCCAGCTTCTCTCCCCTCTCCAGCACTGCCTGTATCGTGTCGTGCAGTACCACCTTCGTCTCGTCGATCTCCGTCTGCACCCGGTTAATACTGTCCGCCTCGCTCGGGTTCTGGTACTTCATCAGCGCCTGCGACAGTCCCTCGTAGCGTACCGACGTCTCGCTGGCAGTCGGCCAAGTGTGGGAGGGCACGCGGCTGCTGAAGTCCTCTAGGACGTTGGCGAGCATGGTGAAGGCTACGCGCTGCGGATACTCCACGTCCGAGACGAGCACTGCGGACAGGCCGTCCCCCCGCACGTAGCAGTGACACATGTAATCCTGCTCCTTCACCGAGGAACGAGACTGCTGCGTACTCCGCTCCACTACAACACAGCACAACACACACATAAGGCCTAAGCATCACATTCATAATTCATGGCTCCTTCACGTTGGAGACATGCGCTGGGTGAGACGTGAGACTACGCCGGACGTACGCTCGGCATGTCCATGGTTCCGTGTTCACAACGGGCCTCCAGTGTGAAACAAGACCCGTACGCTAGTTACGAGAATAGGTTCCTTTCCTCTGTGAAAGCGCCAAAGCATGCAACCAATTCGGTGCATGCATGTACTGCGCCATCAATATGCCATTAAAGTATGTGCATAATATAGCATACCAATAATTTTTCCAGTGAAGCTCATGAATTCGCGTATGCTGCCGCGTTGAAAGAAACCGAAGGACTGAAGATCATACTCGCCTTTCAATAGACGCACCTCATCTCCCCCTTTGTAGAACACCATCAGAGAATAGAGCTTCATCTCACAAGCAGCCTGTCGATTTGCCACCGCTAACTGCACTGGCGCAAATCAAGAACCAAGGTAAAAGACTCTTCAACCAGCTACTATTCTTTGCCGCAACAAATAGCATGTGTACATTACATAGTACATACTACATCACATAATGGAAAACGCTTCCGCATGCGTGAGGGCGGGAAAGCTGTTTTCCAAAATATAAACACTCGAGCATGGAGGACAGAATCGATTTACGTGTCTTCTGCTGGAATGTACGTACCAGCAAGCAGTAATACATATGTAACGCACGTAAGGTCCTTCCTTACCACGCATGAGAAGTGGGCGTATATGGAAAATCGACTTTCGTGCCCTCCAGAAATTATCACAAAATAACATACATCCATAGCTGACGCATCAAAGTATTTCCAAGGTTGCGCAAATGGCAAACCTTTCTTCCTCATCAAAGCAAAGAGATCACCCACGGAGAGAAGCCTCAAAATAACTTTTACTTTCTTCGAGGAAAACCTATTAGCAACGAGGCAACAAAAAACGCAAATAAATACCAACCGCACAGTAGTCTTCTCTTCCCCCCATATCCATTTTTATCACAACCATCAGCTTTGTGCACGCATTTCACACCACATACGGAAGCCAGGCCATTTCATGCGTCAACTCACGTGAGCTGCAGCAGGTTCCGCAATAAGCAGATTGCCTTGCAAGGCGCTAATGAAAGCTTGATTAAATTTATCCTCGGCAAATGCTTTCACGTAAGCTCTAGCCCGCTCTCGCGTCATTTGTCTCTGCTCCGGACTCATCTGTATCACCTCCAGCATTTTCAATGCATATTCTTCCGCAGTTGACGCAAGAAAGCCCACGGGAACCAAAGCACCATCTGATGTTGAACAGGCGGCTCCAATAATATCCATCTTGGGACCGCCAGAATCGTGAGCTATCATGATATTGCCCGCCGCCATACCTTCCACAATGCCTGTAGAAAAAAGTAGAGTACAGTATCCAGAAGCCAAAATACGGTTCAGGTATTCCAATAATGTACCGTGCGCATGTACATAACTTGTATGATGAACCCATTCCCTCTGCTTACCTATGCCGAAATGTTCATTCCACATGGTATGCAGGCCGATGAGCGCCTGTGCGTACTCCATCTTCAACTCCGCGAAGGACACGTTCAGTCTCCAGAGCACATCTTCTGTCAATTCCCACTCCTCCGCCACCTGCTTCAACTCCTTCACCCTCTCCAAATCCGCCTCATTCCTGCAACTGCCAACCAGAACCAGCTGCACTTCCTTCTTCACTCCTCCTTCCATCTCCAGCATCTTCTTCAGCTGTCTCATCGCATCCAACTGCAGTCGGTGATTCTTCTCCGGCCTAAACTGACCCACCGACAGCACTCGAACTTCCTTCAACCTCTCGCTCACAACTTCCAGCTTTGCCATACTCTCCACGTCCACTGGAGGATAAACAATGCGGGTCCTATCAGGCCGATTCCACAGCTCTAGAATATGACCGTATGTCCATGAAGAATTGACCATTGTCAATTGACTGCTCCTTCCAACTAATCCGTAGAGTTTAGCAAACATCCAGTAGTAAATCCACTTGCCCAAGCGCAACACTGGGTTCCTGGCCAAGACCGCTCGATTGTTATAGGATTGCGTGCCCGAGGCTACCAGATGCAGCATATCCGTGCTAATCACCGGGTAATGCACATAGCAACCCACGCGCGCTGCTCCAATAAAGCGAAAGACTGGTATAGTGAACGCGCAACCTGTAGTATCCAGGAATGTGTGTGGACATAGCCTGTAGAGAGCTTCGCAGCCTAGGATCATGCCTCCCAGGCTTTGTAGGAGTAGTGTGCAGTAGGGATAGGTCTCGGCCTCTATCAGTCTGCGATGCCGCAGATAAACGAAGCTGACAGGGTGCGAAAGGTGAACGTTGAAACGCTGCTCAGCTTTGGTCAAAATGTCTTCTTCAGAAACGCCCGTGTCACCGGTGTACACGACGCATTGGAAAGGCTTGTTGCTTTGGCTCAGTCTGTAATCAGAAATATAAACATGGACACGAGCGTTCTTCAAAACTACAGCATGTAGGCTACATAATACCTACGCAAAGTATGCCACGGCGTATGAGTGAATTATAGTAAAAAACACATCCCCATGTGCGTGACCCGTTCAACAAGCACCACTAGCTGTTTCCCAGCTTACAAGTTCTGCGTTTCCCTGACGGCGCACCAGAGCACGCGTTCTCCTCCTCCACCCGCATTGCAGTAGGGATGGAAGAAGGCGACGGTGAAGGGCATCGCATCACGCCGTTCCCTGCACCACCGCCGGATCAAGAAGCAGCACAAGGCGAAAGGAAGCAGCAGAGCCACCCAACTGCTCAGCAGCATCAAAAACACGGAGTCTGCTGCAGGCAGCACAGAGCGCAAGGCACAACACCAGTGCATCCCACTGAATAAAGCTGGCTACAACAAACACTAAAGAACATACCCAGTAACACGTACGTACAGGGGCGAACAGCATGGCAATAAAGTAGCAACGGAACGACTGAACGTTCCAGTCCAGCAGACATCCATAGGCACGCTAATGGGAAACGTTTTATTACTGAGCAGCTCAAGGAACGTGTAAAGTATAACTAAACACAGCAATGCAACGTGAAACAACAAACAAACCAGAACAAACAAAACCAACATACGTATGTAGCAACTCGGCAGTTCTGTACGGAAGTGATTGCCTTAGGCAAGAGATGCGTAGCACATACCTGAATACGAACGCATACAATGGTACGTAATTACCAGTAATAAGAGTGACCTACAGTATACTGCACCGTTCATATTGAACACCAGATTGCTAATACACGCATTCCTCTCCTGACTTTATCTGATCGACTATTGTCTATATACCTCACTCGACTGAATTACCCGTTTCCTATTTCTTCTTAGTAGTCCGCGCACCGCTCGGGTTGTGTCCTCTTTCCCGAGCAGCTCTGCTTCTTTCTAGATTACTGGTGCCAAACAGATCATCCATGGACTCCTGACTGAACAGCATGGTAGGAGATTGCGACTCTTCTTTCTTCTGCTGTCTCGCGCTTCTTCTCGTGCCCGAGGCTGAAGCCTGTGAGGAATTCATACTGCTCTGGCTGGCGTAACTGTCCAGAGATCGTTGCACCTAAAGAATGCACAATTGCTTCACGTCCAAACGACTTCACAAAATGGTACACTTTCGAGTTTTTTCAGCCCACAATGCAAAGGCAATGTAAATCGATGCGGTTATCCAGATGGCAGGAAAAATCAAATCTTCCTTCGCGTTTGCATACGTATGGGCTAGCTGCTACAAACAATGCACATGACATGGTGCAGTGCTCCATTCCGATGGCATACCACTGGTGTGTACTGTTGCGAGGACTGGGCGGCTGCTCCTCTTCTGCCCCTTCCTCTGCCTCTGCCAGTGGCGGGAGTGGAACCTCGCGCTCGACCTCCTCCTCCTCCTCTGCCTCTGCCACGCCCCCTGGAGCCTGCTGCTGCTGCTTGAGAACCCGCTTCCTCTTCTTCCTCCTCTGAATCTTCTCCTCCTTGCTGAGAGGCTAAAAACAAAGCACACGGCGGCTATGAGAAGCACCCGTTTGCGGGAAAATAACAGTTGCGCGTCGCGCTCGTGGCGCAGGCGGTAAGACGGGCTGCGTCCGATCTGCCGTCCTCTGCGTCATGAGTTCCCACTCTCGCCAGGTGAGATTAAAGCGACTGGCAACCCCAGCGGCAGTATGGTGCGCCCGCTCGCTGGCTTCTAAAGGCACCAGTGCTTTCCTTCGGGTCTGCACACCCCGACCAGTGGTCGCTGATGGCTGTTCGGCTTCGTGCCAGGCCCTTCCCTGGTTCGGGCCATTGTTGGTCGTGCCTTGTGGCACTGGACTGGCCCACCATAACGGGCGTTGTTAAAGGTTCGGAGGAGACTAGGTGGGTTTCACCTACAGCCGACCCTGTGGGGTACGGTCTCGCCAAAAAAAAAACAGTTGCGCAAAGACATTTGGGTAGTCGCGAGGTGACCCGCGGTATTGACTGTAACTTTAGATCGGCGCCAACGGGGGACGTCGTTCAGTCACCTTAAGAAGCTAAATAGCTAAAGCACAACAAACAAACGACATCGACGACCATGTGACCACCGATCTAACTGTCACCAAATACCGCGGGGCCACCCAAAGTGTTGTTATCGGAACTGGTCAATAGAAGAAAGGTTTGGACGATTTATGTTAGGTACGGTACATAGATAGGCTGCTACCTCGCGGGCGAGCTCTCTGACTCTGCGTCAGGATGACTCTGCTGATTTCCGCCTGTTCCTCCGCTCGCTCTTTCTCCAGTTCCTCCTGCCGCTTTCCCCTCTGATTGTTCAAGCGCTGTCTCTGCAACTCCAGAATTAAGTCGTCCACTTCCTCCTCAGTCGTCGCCTTTGCAAATCGGGGATCCTATGCCCAATAGAAGTAAAAACTAAGTAGAAATCGGCCAATGAACAAGAAAGTAGGTAGTACTAGTAGTAGTAGGATACCATATTACCGCTGTGTAGCCCCGTGGAGTAATAGAAAAAATGACGGAGCGTGGGTTACACTACAAACACTCTATAGTTATACACACTTAGGAACGGTTACACACCGCAATATACGGCAAACGTATGAGTGGCATGGTGCGGTACCTTCAGAAGCCTTTCCTCAACTTGGCGCGACTGATGGTTGAGCGCGATTTCGATGGCGTCTTTCTGGTCGTGGTTCACATACTCAGAAACGGCCTGCATAAGCGCATTTTCAGACATTATCTTCAGCTTCTGGCCATCTTCCAACTTGTCGAAATACTCTCGCATCTGCACACAAACAACTAACAACATGCTGTTCACTGCACGCACCGCAGTAGGTACAGGCCTAAACATTGTATTATACCAACTTACAGACATCGGCACGGTATTCGGGATGAGGTATGCAAGGGTTCGGTTCGGGTAACGTGAGGAATCGGCGAGGATTCTTACCCACCCTCAGGCCGATGTCTGCAAAGTGATATATTTACTGTGTACTGTACATACCACATCTTCGACAGTGTCGTTGAGTTCCTTTGCGTTTTTGGCGGCAGTCTCTTTGAACGTCTCTGCGTCCACGTCTCCAGACACTTTGCTCCCTCTCTCCCGGTTCCTGTGCATACGCACCAAGTCTCGCGGATTAGCCACGCGCTTGAGAAACCTCTGACCGAAGCGTTGCACGCTGAACTCCTGCAAACAACAACTTCCTGTATTGAGCAGGACGCTAATGCAGGCGAAGCACGCATGAGAGGACGCACACATTACATATATGGTACGTACGCTGTCGAAAAAGCCCGAGAAGTCCACGCGCAGACGGATCAAGGGGAGCTTGGGGCGTCTGGGATCCACGTCTTTGCTGTCCGCCTCATCCTCCGCTTGACGGATCCAGTGCTCCACGCGCTCACACAAATACTCCTCAATCTGCAGCAAGCGTACACCGCATACACCTGCGTATTACTATCACGGCGCCACAGTACACAAGACAGTACATACACACGTGCGTATGTACATACTACACATATGTATGCAGATAAATGGGGTAAAAAGAAGCCGGATAGATACCGCGGCGTTCTGCTCGCTGGGATGCAGATGCTTGGGCAGTCCCTTTTCCTCCAGAAGGATATTCTCGAAATAGAAGGGACGAACGGTGTGCAGCGGAATGGCACGCGCCTTGAACTCCTTCTTGTACACTTCCACCACTGCCACGTGCTTCTTGTGCGTGTACTCTTCCTCGCACAGCTGCGTGATCACCGAGCTCCCCGGCTGCATCACATACGGCGCCTTCTCCTCTTCGTCCCACTTTGCATCGCCTACAAGGAATCAAACAAGAAACAACTACGCGGGTGCGATATAGTGGCTGGTTGGATGGTCAACACGTTGTAAGATTGGCGCCGTACATGAATTGGCGGGCGGGTTTTCGTCCAAGCTACGTAAGCCACGTGTGGAATGTATTTCGAGGGAATTACAACCCATGGACCGTCGTTCCATATTTCCTAGATGTAGAAGACTGAGCTGAGCAAATACGGCTGCAGAAATCGATAACTCGTTCGTCATCAAAAACGCCTCGCTCACGCCATTCCTCAGCTCAGCCATAATCAGGCCAGACAGAGATTTCGCTATATAAAAGTTAGCCCCTGACGCGAAGTTTGCAGGTACTCCTGGATAGGAGTACGTGAAGTAGGGACAGAAATCCGCATGTCGTAAAACGGCTTCTTGAGTTGTACAGCGAAGTCCTACTGGTCAAGATAATAAGTTCATACTTTGCCCAAAGTAGAGGAATGGCAATTGATTCCTTTACCTTCGTGTGAGTTCAGTTCGTGGGGTTGAATGCGACAGGCGTGCTCGTGACCCCAGATGACCAGATCGAGGAAGGAGGGCAGGAACCTCTCGGGGACGTAGGAGTCCTCGCGTCCGGCCCTCTTTCGATTCTGGTGCAGGACGAAGATGTTGAACCAGGACTGCGCATCCTCCTCGGGCCGCAGGAACTGCACGTTGTGCTGGGTGAAGGCGTTGAAGATGCGCGTGTCTTTCTGGTAGCCGAGGCCGAAGAGCGCCAGCTTCGTCTCTCCCTTCTGCAGCAGGAGCGGGGAGATCTCGTACTCCCCACTCGCCACGTCCGTGAACTTCCCGAACAAGTTCACCAGACCCACCTCGTGCAGACTGTCCAGCTCGCTCATACCCCCCGGCCCCAGATCGTCGTGGTTGCCGTGAATAGAGAACACGGGCATCCCCACGTTATAATGCGGGTCTTCGTAGTTGACGCGAGGGAACTTGGAGTGACGGAAATTCACGCTGGCGTCCGACATGAAGCGCAGATGCACCGGACGCTCGCTCATCGTGTACTCACGCAGCAACTGACACACTCGAATGTGCACCACGCGAGACGGCCTGTTCTCGTCGAACATATCCCCACCTGGAAGCAGAGAAAAAGCGTGCGCAAAGCAGTATGCACGTACATACAGTATGCATCTGTATGAACCCTACCCTGTACGCGTACGAAGAGGTATACATACATAACGATATAAGTGAGTAAAATAGGCACGTTCTCCTACGATCATCCATAAACAAAGACTTTCATCGCTAATATGATGCACCTCTGAACGGCGTTGATGCGTGTACATAAGTACGTACGCAGAGCTAGAATATAATATGTACGTACGTACATACCTAAGAGGATCATGTCCACTTTTTCCTTCTCTGCGATTTGCAGAATCTCCTCGAATGTGCGGAGAGAATCCTCGCCCCTTTCTGCCTTGTCTCTTTCCATATGTCCGATGTGATTATCGGAAGCGACGAGGATGCGAATAACATCCATCGGGTTCCGATATTCCCCAAACTCCGGATTCTCCTCGGGATTCGGATTCGGCCGAAACCTTTTCGTCTCCATAGCCTCCTCTTCCTCCTGTGATCGCTCCCTTCTTCCACTCATTTTCCCAATGAAATCACTTCAAAACGAGCTAATTACCTAAGAAGCGATGACGTGCCAAATCGATGAGTTGGCGCCTGGCGGCAAAATTTACTCGTTTTCATTTGTTTTTATTTTTCGGGCGTCTCATTCCGGTTCCGTTATCGTAAAATGCGTAAGTTAGAATTTATTTTAAAACCACCACAAAAAAAGAGGAAAAATAGCAAGAGTGTTTGAAAAAGGGTCGAAAAGCCGGTTGCTATTCTTGTATAGAAATGCCAGATTTACTAAAATGCCACGGGAGCGGCAAAATTGTCAAGCACGGTCTTGATCGTCCCACTGACTATAGATATTTATACAGGGTGTCTCAAAATAAACCATCCACCTTTCCGTGCATGTAACTCAGGAACCACACCTTTGATTTTCATATGGTTTTTTCAATTTTGTAGCCAAGGCTTCAACTGAGATGTGTGCAAAATTTCAGCTTAATAGGCCCACTGGAAGCTGCGGAAACACCTTCTTTCTCCGGCGGTCAAAAAACGAGGGTTTTTCGAACTGGTAGTGCCGATTAGGGGTCTTCTGTGCATGGTCTAACTTAAAATTTGTCTCGTAGTGAAAAAAGATGTCTCAAATTGCAAGGACATGTGTATCTCATACATTAGCCCCAGTGCCAGCATAGCAAACGCATAGAAGTGGGAATCTTGAAAAATTAAGACCGCAATTTTGCTCCATACTGAAGAAAAACGTCGATTTTGAGCTTCGAGGTTCAATCCGTCGTAATTTCCGAAGTATGTGGACCAAATAGCTGAAATTTTGCATACATCTCAGTTGAAGCCTTGGCTACAAAAAAGAAAAGACCGCATGAAAATCTAAGGTGTGGTTCCAGAGTTACATGCACGGAAAGGTGGATGGTTTATTATGAGACACTCTGTAGATCAGTTGCAGCAGCAACGAACACAGACTCTCAAGAGAGATTTAGACTTGTGCACTCGTGCGTATATTTCGGGTGTGCGTATATTTACTTGCAGCATTTTTGGCATTTTTTTACTCTGTGGTGGTGCACACAGACAGTTCACTACGAGACTGAACAAGAGTGGTATTTTTAATTACAAATTTTGATCAAAAAATGCAAACAATGTATTTTTGAACGCGATTATGTCTTGTGTTGACTCCTAGGCTAGGCTTAGGAAAATAGGAAAATATTCACAATAGTGAATTCACAATATTCACAATATTCACAATAGTGAAAAAATTTTTATTAGGCTTCGGTTTAGGCTAGGCTAGGTTGCACACATAGGCTAGGCTTAGATTAGCCTAAGCCTAAGCCTAAGCCTGGCATAGGAGTGAACACAAGAACATTCCTGCAATAACCAATTGCGGTAGTCTCCTTATTTTACTCTGTTACGGCTGCATCTGTTTTGCGTTGCCCTGTCGTCTTTTAGAGGGGGGGGGGGGGGGAGAAGGTGTGCGAGGCGACACTCAGCCACATGGTAGGAGGCGCCACAAAATCTCGTAAACTTGATGCACACCTTTCTGCCTGATACACACCTGGTTGATTGAGAGGTGCCAATAGCCAAATAGGCGCCCTCTCCTAGGAAAACCGGCTAGCTGTCATGATCAAAAGGGGAAATTGTGTGACTGAGGTCATCCGAGTGTGTAGGCGCTCGGCTGGAACTCGAGAGGTCCAGGGTTCGATTCCCTGGCACATTCGGCAATTTTCCTTCTCGACTGGGTAAACTAAACAACATACAATAATGTAAACATGAACCATCCAAAATACCAAAGCTTCAAATTAAAATATCTCAGGACACAGAGCAGCTAGAAAGGCAATATCTGGTGGAAATTCATGCCCGAGAGGCGCTGAATCGAATAGTGAGGAGATCTCGGCGATTTGTCAGACCTGTTTCGGCCTTTAACAAACATTGTGAGAAGTTAGCTTTGTCATTTCGTGCACCGACTCCAATGTAGACATGGCGGTGCGCCGTGGAGCAGCTTGCACCATTGTTTCCCTCAATTGTCTGATTTTTCTCGCCCCAGCCGACGTTAGCGCCATTCCAACAAACCATAGAGCCTGAGCGATTGTGACCAAACTAATGCCAGCACATAAGCCCAATTGGCCACCCGTAGAACTGATAAGCTGTCCAAATGACATGCGTTCTCTCCACTCAACAACTGAGGCGGTTTGCTGGGTGAAATAAAGATGTACGGAGATGAAATCTTTCTCCAAGTCGGTATAGTTATTCCGGCCGGATTCAAGTAGTTTCTGTTGCATTTGTTTGTATTTAGTCGGAGCTGGGAACCGACTCATGGTCATGTGTTGAACCAGCCCCATCTCAGTGCAGGCGATTTCACACGTGTCATCACAGGTGTCCCATATGTTGCGCTGTATCTCTGTGACGGTCGTGTTCAGCTGCCGTTCCCAACTGTCAATGCATGTCTCCATTTCCTCCGGTTCACACGCAGAATGGTTTCCTTCTGCCGTAATGGGCACACATCCGCATCGCTGCAGGATCTGATGCATTTGGCAGTCGCGTTCACATAACTTTTTCGAGTAGAGTGTGTTATCATCATCATACCCGTAAATCTAGGGTACAAGAATATTTTCGCACACTAGAACGCATAATGCTAGAGGTGGTATACAAATTGAGGGGTCCGATATACGGGGATAGCTGTACTGTAAATACGGTTCGCGGTCACTTCGTTGCGGTTTTTTTCGTTGCGGACATTTCGTTGCGGACCTTTCGTTGCCGCGGTCACTTCGTTGCGAGAACTTTCGTTGCGGTCACTTCGTTGCGGTTTTTTTCGTTGCGGACATTTCGTTGCGGCCGTCCTCTGGTCACTTCGTTGCGAGAACTTTCGTTGCGGGTATTTTCGTTGCGGGTCATTTCGTTGCCGGTCTAGATTTGGTCATTTGGAAGTGAGTACTTTCGTTGCCGTTCATTTCGTTGCGAGATTTACCTAAGCCTAAGCCTAAGCCTAGCCTGCAACGAAGTGAATGGCAACGAAAGTACTCACTACCAACTGACCAAATCAAGACCGGCAACGAAATGGCCGGCAACGAAATGACCGGCAACGAAAGTTCTCGCAACGAAATGACCAGAGGATGGCCGCAACGAAATGTCCGCAACGAAAAAAACCGCAACGAAGTGACCGCAACGAAAGTTCTCGCAACGAAGTGATCACCGCCGCAACGAAATGACCGCAACGAAGTGACCGGCTACCAAGTGACCGTATCCCGTAAATACGGCGTGTGTACTGTATATACAGAGTGTCTCATAATAAACCGTCCACCTTTCCTTGCATGTAACTCTGGAACCACATCTTAGATTTTCATGCGGTTTCTTGTATTTTGTAGCCAACGCTTCAACAAGTAAGTGTACAAAATTTCAACTATGTGGTCCACATACTTCGGAGACCACGACGGTTTGAATCTCGAAGCTCAAAATCGACGTTTTTTTTTACTATGGAGAAAATATCGGTTTCAGTTTTTCAAGATACCCTGTTTCATGCGTTTGCTATGCTGGCACTGGGGATAATGCATGAGATACACATTTCCTAGCATTTTGGGACATCTTTCTTCATTACGAGGCTAATTTTTATTATGAATCATGCACAGAATTACCCCTAAATCGGCACTACCAGTTCGAAAAAGCTTGTTTTTGACCGCTGGAGGAAAAAGGTGCTTGAGCAGCTTCCACTGGGCCTAGGAAGCTAAAATTTTGTACACATCTCAGTTGAAGCATTGCCTACAAAATACAAAAAACCGCATTAAAATCTATGGTGTGATTCCAGAGTTACATGCACGGGAAGATGGACGGTTTATTATGAGACACCCTGTATATAGGCTTTTACCTTCAGCGAAGATTTGTCTGTTGTTTCTACGCAAGGTTTGGAATTGTCCCTCAGGTAGAAGAAGTACTTTCCTCTTCCAGGCGTCGTAGTATTTTTCAAAATGCTGATGCCGACGCTGTGATCAAAACCCGGAGCCAAAGTCACCATGTCAGTTGCCCAGGCACCTTCCGGGTATACGAAAAGCATCATGCCAAAGCTGAGATAGCGATTCAGTATTCCCGTTTCGTAGCTGTCTAAACGAGTGTTCAGCAGCAGCTGCATTCCTGACTGACGACCAGAGCGCGTCACATTCGGGTACTCGTCGCTTGGAAGCTCAATGGAGAAGCACTTTCCATATAAAATGGAGAGTCCCTCTGTGGAGTACTGGCATGGATTTTTAATTTCGATGCCTTCATACACTAGCATGTCAAGCGATGCATTGCAACTGTGCCCTAGTTCCTTGAGCAGATTTTCGAAGGTGATGTTATTGCCTTCTTCTCGTCTCCATCTGCTGTACTCTACCATCAGCGTCTTATCCTGGCGATCTTCGTCGTTAAAAATGTAGGGATTCGCGAAATCGTAGCGAAACTGTCGGTTCAGAAAGGACAGGTGATCTTCAGTCAAATTGAATTCAGCTTTCGCTTTCGTCTCGTTGATACGATTGTAGTTGCAGAGATAAATTTTAGGGAACGGGAACTGATTATTTGGCACAGTATCTTCGTACGTAGAACTTAGCCATGCATCTTGATGAAGGTAGTCCTTGATGCTGTAGAAAATTTGTGGACCAATAATGGCAAAGCTAAAACTGATCACAAACAGCCAGAATGTTTTGCCAATCCAGCTACGCACTATGATCAAATCCGCCATTCCGTGAAAAGTGGTTCTTGCACACCATTGTATGTACAGATTCTTCTTGTCCACTTCGGGATTGTAGGGAGTTGCGCTGATAGCCTCTCGTAGCATCTCAGCCCATTCCTCATCGTCACCTGGATGTACCGACAAGGATGCATCGCCCATTTTGCGAGGAGGAGCCGGATGTAAAAGAGTAGGTGACGCCATACTAGCGTAATTACCGACAATTGGCTATAAATTTGAGCTCAACCACTCTCTCCTCAAGATTAGTGAATTTTCACTAAACTTGTCGCTAAACCATTAAGAAACGTTTTCTGTAGCGGTTGCATAGTACGCGGATGGGGGGTATTTTTTGGAAATCGATATAATATGCCTATCGGATTCCCCATCAAAAACTGCATATGTGGATGAATTTTGAAAGAAAATTTTCTTCAGGCATCATCGAGATATTGAGGGGTAAAGGTTGGAAGGTCGCATTTTGCCGTTTTTCAGCATTATCAACCATATTTCAGCAACCAGAGTGTGTAGCGGGCTACAATTTGGCACACATATATGCCCCATAGGGACCCATGTCTGGACCAAATTTGAGCCCAATCCGCCACTTGTATGGCGAGATATAGTGTCAGAAAGCTCAAACTTAACTATTTTGCACCTGTTGCAAATTCGGTTATATGAATACCACGGCGCGAATATATGCCCTGCACGGGGTAAAATTTTGACATGAGATAGAGGAGGCTTAGACCACAAACTTTATTACTACAGCAAAATTTTCACAGAGTTAGAATTTTGACTATGGGCCTCTTGAAAGTTGAAAAATTCAGCAAAAATGCTCCCACTTTTTCTATTATCCAAGACAATAGAGCAATACCACTGAAATTTTTTCCTCATCAGTAACCTATCTTTAGAATTTGATGTAGATTTCAAAAATAAAATTAGTTTTCCCAAAAAATTTAACCCTTAGCATATAATTTTGCAAAAGTAGTATATTTTTGACAATTTTTGGGTAAGGGTTAAATTTTTTGGGAAAACCAATTTTATTTTTGAAATCATAGGTTCCAAAACCACCACCCTCACACCACTACCCCCCCCCCGGGGGGGGGTCTGGCTGATGTGACGTTAGCGTGACGATGGTGGGGGGGGGGGGGGGGGGGTCCGAGGCTAACGTGACGTCACGTCAAAATTCCAGCACCAAAAACTGGCAATTTTATTCAGTGCAGCATTCATCGGTGTCGGTGCATTACCTTGCATAAAGTAGGAACTTTATTTTAGGCTTTTCCAAGGAGTCCTAAACCAAGCGACTGTGTAGAAATAGACAAAGTAAATTCAACAGTTATAGCCTACATTGTACGTGATATGTACATCATACATTGCATGCCCTATTCAATACTGAAACGTGATGTCACGCGACAGGGGGGGGGGGGGGGGGGTAAGGCTCAGCGTGACGTTAGCGTGACGAAGGGGGAGGGGGGTCTGGCGGAGGAATTTCAGCGTGACGTACTTTATGGAGCTCCCCCAACGGAGCGCTCGATTTCAGTACGCTCTTTTACATTTGGTAGCTAAGGCTTATAATATGGTGCAGGCAAAATTTCAGCCCTGTAGTCCTTCTACCAAGGAAGGTATGAAAGCTCAAACTTTTGGACACAAAAATTCAAGTTTTTTCACTATGGAGCTAAACCCGGGTTTTAAGGCCGAAGTTAGCACTCCACGGATGAGTTTCTTCAATTTTCTTCACAATGGCGCAGTAAATTTGGTTTTTCCGCGTCTTTCATGAGATATTGAACAGGAATTGAAGATGTATTAGCTTTTGAATGGTAGAATATGCTCTTATTGTGGTACAATATAAGGCAAATCCTCGATTTCTGAGGTCAGCCTTTCTGAGTTGTTTTGAGCCACTTTCTGTTGGTCTAGAAAGTTGAAATTTGCTTGCATAAACTTTGAAGCCTTGGCTACTTATTGCGAAAGACCGCATTTTTAAATGACACCCCATTGTGGAGATAGAGACACAAACAGCCGGTGAGTATATTATGAACACCCTGTACATCAAATTCTACATAAGATAGGTTACTTATGAGGAAAAAATTTCAGTGGTATTGCTCTTTTGTCTTGGATAATAGAAAAAGTGGGAGCATTTTTGCTGAATTTTTCAACTTTCAAGAGGCCCGTAGTCAAAATTCTAACTCTATGAAAATTTTGCTGTAGTAATAAAGTTTGTAGGTCTAAGCCTCCTCTATCTCCTGTCAAAATTTTACCCCGTGCAGGGCATATATTCGCGCCGTGGTATTCATATAACCGAATTTGCAACAGGTGCAAAATAGTTAAGTTTGAGCTTTCTGACACTATATCTCGCCATACAAGTGGCGGATTGGGCTCAAATTTGGTCCAGACATGGGTCCCTATATGGGGCATATATGTGTGCCAAATTGTAGCCCGCTACACACTCTGTTTGCTGAAATATGGCTGAAAATGCTGAAAAACGGCAAAATGCGACCTTCCAACCTTTACCCCTCAATATCTCGATGATGCCTGAAGAAAATTTTCTTTCAAAATTCATCCACATATGCAGTTTTTGATGGGGAATCCGAGGCATATTATCTCGATTTCCAAAAAATACCCCCCATCCGCGTACACTATAGGCTACTCTCAATCCTTACAGAAAACGTTTCTTAATAGCAGCATAGCGGCTTGGGATCCGTTTAGAGAAAAGTTAAATTAGCGACTTTATATGAACAAACGTCAGTGATTTTTCACTATTATTGGTTTAGTATTTTCATAATTTTTTTTAGTAATTTTTTACTACCGGTTAGCGATTTCACAGTCACACATTTTATTCAGCAAAAAACACAGCTATTCAATTGAAAGTACTATTTTGAATAACATCACATTGATACTGATACAGATGACTGTAGTAAAACACCTCAAAAGAAGCATACAGAAATGAAAGAAAGGCAAAAAAGTCAGTATTGCAGCACAATGTAAATACAGTGTATGTAGATACAGAAGACACACCTGGTTCTTGACCTGCATGCTGCTATCATGATGAATGTGCTTGGTTGGTTTTTCTCTCTTGTGCCTTTTCACACAGCTGCTGAATGGCTGCTTGAATCGCCACATTGCATCAATGGTGGCAGATGGCTTGGACTGTAGCTGGAACGCTTGACAGTGTTTTGGGACTAAAATATGGCAGCTCATAGTTATAAACTGCTACTGCAAATACATGCGTACAGCCTATTTACATATTTACCTTATTGGTATGTACATACATAGAATGACAACAATTATGACGTAGGCCTACTGCATACCAGGATAACTTTGTAGAGGCAACCATGCCATGCACAGCTATTGCTTTTAGACACTGAGACATTCTGTTGAAATTGCATGAGAAGATGGTAGAATGTAGGTCACATTGTTCATAAATCCAGAATCCACATGGTCAAAATTTCAGAGAAATAAACGATATTATTTTTGACATCTGCACCAAATTTTACATAGGATAGGCTACTTTGATGAAAAAGTTTTTGTGGTATTGTTCGTTTATGTTGAATAATCGAAAAAAGTGTACATTTTTAGTACTAAAGGAAATCGGCGATTTCTCGACATAGAGGGCACGTAGACGCATGCGGTTTTTTATTTTCAATCCCGCTGAAACTTATTGAGAGATTTTTAACTGCTTTGCGCTACGTTGGCTAAGTTTCTGAGATATTTTTAGTCTATAATTAGTGCTCGGCCGTACTGTAGGAAAATTGTACTAATTATTTAGCGAGGCTCCAGAATCACTAATTCGCAATTTTTACTAAATTTTAGTGAATTTTCACTAATTTGTTTAGGAAAAGTGCGACCACTAATCTTTTAGTTAAAACTTTTCACTAAACCTGGGGAGAGAGCAACTTGCATGCAGTTGCAACTGTTGTAGTGTCAGAATGACTGTTCATTCGTTCGTGTTTTGGCCAGGTCTTCTTGAAACCGTCGTCGTTTTCCCATATCCCATTACACTTCAGCTGGTGTCTATAAGTACCACCACCGTTTGGGGGGGTAACCTAATTTTTTTCAATTCCGTACTTTTTTTCCGCACCGGCTACCAAAAAATCGAAACGAAAAAACTGCGGTATTCAGCGTCAATTCCGTACATCTCAGAAATGTACGTTTCTATTCGCTCAATACCGTACTTTGCTGATCTGTCTGACGTACGGAATTACGTGTGGTAGCGTCACTCCGTACATCTTACGCGCTACCTTCGCACTTCCAATACCGCACTACAGTAAACATGCGGTGGTACACAGTCGCGGCGCAATACATCCTCAACAGTGCACACATGAACACCCATGTGATTGTCAAACAGTCTTTGGAGCCCTCCTGGCACACCAAGAGATTCCGAGTGCAGGTAACAACAGGGCCACGTCTCTTGGAAACTACCCCTTTCCCTCCTCTTCTGTGACTTTTGCACTTCAGGACTCCATCCAGATTGTCATCCGCGGATTGCTCGCTTGTGGCTTGGGGGGATTCAAGCCCGATAAACCATTCAGCAGTCCGGAGCGAAAACATCAGCCGGAATACTACGAGCATCAGCAACACAGATGCCATCTCTGCCACGTCCTCTACAAGCGCCAACGAAGAACGCATCTTTGGTGTCCTAACTGCAAAAAGGGACTGTGCAAGGAACACTTTGGACTATTCCACACCAATCCGCCTCAAATGGGTGAATCAACTGGGGAATCTGACACGGCAGCGGAAAGCAACGAAGAACTTGAACTGACAGAATGAGAAGCGATAGTGCCACTACTGCACGATTAGTTTGATGTGGAGAGTGAAAAGTCATAGCAAAACGATGAATAAAGGTTGACGGGAGCAGTAGTGAGAGGAGAGAGTACGGAGGAAAAATTGGGAAAAGTACGGAGGTGAAGGAGATGAAAGCCGTGAGAAAGTACGGAATTGCAATGCTCAGCGTCAGCAAAAATTTAATACCGTACTAATGAGGTAAAAGTACGGAATTGAACGAAGTACGGAATTAAGCCTCGCGCCGGTACAGTACTGAAATAGTACGGTAAATTTTTAAATGCCTAACCTAAAAATTTTGTTCACCGTACCCAGAAAGTACGGTGAAAAAGTGGCAAAAATGTAATGGGATATGGCTATGTTGTCATAATGTCACAACACCGTGTTGACGCACCTTGCTCGGAAGCTGGCACATAAGCTTTTTAGAATACGTTGGAATTCTGTTGGCATTCCGTACGAAATGCGTGCAATTTTGTACGAATTTGTGAGCTGAGCCTTGCGTTGCTGTTGTGAGCAATAATTTCGTTTCACTTGAATGCTCGGAAACATACGTACGTACGTACGTATACGTCGTAACATGTGGTGTTCTACTTTTGTACATAACAAAAAGTGGTGACATGAAATGTACCATTATAATACTAGGCTAACAAGTTTTTCACAATATTTTGTTAAATTCCAGCACATATTGTTGGACAAAATTCATGTCAACAACGTCTATATACAAAATTTTTACGATTAGCACTAAAATCGTGAAAAGTTTATCGGCCAAATTTGGGTACCATTTTGACTTACACAACTTGTTTCGCTTGTGCTTGTACAGTAGATGCATCATTCATTCCGCCTCCCGAATCCAATGTAGACATGGTGTGCCGTTCAGCAGGTTGTACTACCGTTTTAAACTGCCTGATTTTTCTCGCCCCAGCCGACGTAAGCGCCATTCCAACAAACCATAGAGCCTGAGCGATTGTAACCAAACTAACGCCAGCACATAAGCCCAATTGGCCACCCGTAGCACTGATAAGCTGTCCAAATGACATGCGTTCTCTCCACTCAACAACTGAGTAGGTTTGCTGAGTAAAATAAAGATGAACGGAGATGAACTCTTTCTCCAAGTCGGTATAGTTATTCCGGCCGGATTCAAGTAGTTTCTGTTGCATTTGTTTGTATTTAGTCGGAGCTGGGAATCGACTCATGCTCATGTGTTGAACCAGCCGTATCTCAGTGCAGGCGATTTCACAAATGTCGTCACAAGTGTCCCATAAGTTGCGCTGTATCTCGGTAAAGGTTGTGTTCAGCTGTCGTTCCCAGCTCTCAATGCATGTCTCCATTTCCTCCGGTTCACAAGCAGTATGGTTTCCTTCATCCGTAATAGGCACACATCCGCATCGCTGCAGGATCTGATGCATTTGGCAGTCGCGTTCACATAACTTTTTCGAATAGAGTGTGTTATCTTCATCATACCCGTAAATCTAGGGTACAAGAATATTTTCGCACACTAGAACGCATATTTGTATAAAAAACTACGTACTAAGTGACCGACTGGTATACAGAGTGTCCCATAATAAACTCCGGGGGTTTCCGCGCTTATAACTCTCGAGTTAAAGCTGAGATTTTTATGCGGTTTTTTCTATTATGTAGCCAAGGCTTTAACTTAGATACATGCAAAATTTCATCTGCATAGCTTCATTGGTTATTATTTTATTGGCCTTCAAAGTTTTGGTCCCGTTTTTGCAGTTTTTCTCTCAGTACTGTAGAATTGCAGTTGTAAGATAATTCAAATTTGTATTTACGCTTCCAGACTTTGAATTGACGTCCACACGTCAAGTTCTTTCGCTAAGTGGATTGCTCTGAGGCACTTAGAACAAAACTGGCAGGGGTTGATAGCAAATTATGCCAGAAAATGTGCCGAATTTGCTTATTTGGGGGAAAAGTCCATAGAAATTGGGGGCTAGAGAATGTAGCTGTTTTGAATCAGTTCTAATTGAACTAGAATAATGAAATTTTGCCTGCATCTAAGTTGAAGCCTTGGCTACATAATGCAAAAAACCGCATTGAAATCTGAGCTTTTACTCGAGAGTTATTACCGCGGAAAGCTCCGGAGTTTATTATGGGACACCCTGTACATAACTGTTTTGGTATGCGCGCTGTTCGTACAAAATCCACTTGGTACTCTGACATTGGTACTTTCACCGTTTCGTACTTTTCCTGCTTGGTACAGTAGCCACTTCGTACTTTGTTCATTACGTACGCAAGAAAATTCAAGCCAAAACTAGAAAACTGCATTTCGTACAATTTGCATATCGTACTTTTTCCACTTGGCACAATTATCAGTTGGTACAAAAGGCGGTACGTACGTAACATACAATTTTTGTTCCGATTTTTTCCGTTGCGGACGTTTCGTTGCAGCTGTCCCGTGGTAATATGGTTAGGCTTAGGGCTTAAAAAGGCTTGGTGAGTTGGGCTAGGCTTAGGTGAGGTAAGGTGACGCTTAGGCTTAGTGTTAGGCTGGCTTAGGCTTAGGCTTAAGGTTGGTGTTAGGCTTAGGCTTAGTGTTAGGCTGGCTTAGGCTTAGGGTTGGTGTTAGGCTTAGGCTGTGTTAGGCTGGCTTAGGCTTAGGGTTGGTGTTAGGCTTAGGCATAGTGTTAGGGTTAGCTTTGGTGTTTCACGCAGCTGCATTTCACACATAACTGTGATAAAAATTAGTGTACCAAACGAAAAGTGTACGTACTAAAAAAGTACTAAACGGTGGTACCTTGAGTACCAATTAGGGGTGTACCAACAGCAAATTGTACGTATTGGGTACTGTACGAGGCGGAAATTGTACCAGGTGCGAAAAGTACGAAACGCATGAGTACGAAATGGCAAAGTACGGACAGGCGAAAGTACGAACAGCATGTAAATCGTTTTATCGCACATAATTTCGGTAAATGCCCAGGCAGGGGTATACAAATTGAGGAGTCTGACGGGGAACTTACATATGACCGGCTACGTTACGTAACATGATAGATATGATAGATGATAGGCTTAATATTTAAATAGGTAAATATATTTACGACGGTAGCCTATATTATTGGCTTACGGTACCTTCAGCGAAGATTTGTCTGTTGTTTCTACGCAGGGTTTGGAATTGTCCCTCAGGTAGAAGAAGTACTTTCCTCTTCCAGGCGTCGTAGTATTTTTCAAAATGCTGATGCCGACGCTTTGATCAAAACCCGGAGCCAAAGTCACCATGTCAGTTGCCCAGGCATCTTCCGGGTATACGAAAAGCATCATGCCAAAGCTGAGATAGCGATTCAGTATTCCCGTTTCGTAGCTGTCTAAACGAGTGTTCAGCAGCAGCTGCATTCCTGACTGACGACCAGAGCGCGTCACATTCGGGTACTTGTCGCTTGGAAGCTCAATGGAGAAGCAATTTCCGTATAAAATTGAAAGTCCCTCTGTGGAGTACTGGCATGGATTTTTAATTTCGATGCCTTCATACACTAGCATGTAGAGGGATGCATTGCAACTGTGCCCTAGTTCCTTGAGCAGATTTTCGAAGGTGATGTTGTTGCCTTCTTCTCGTCTCCATCTGCTGTACTCTACCATCAGCGTCTTATCCTGGCGATCTTCGTCGTTGAACATGTAGGGATTGGCGAAATCGTAGCGAAACTGTCGGTTCAGAAAGGATAGGTGATCTTCGGTCAAATTGAATTCAGCTTTCGCCTTCGTCTCGTTGATACGATTGTAGTTGCAGAGATAAATGGCAGGGAATGGGAACTGGTTACCACCATTCGGCGCAGTTTCTTCGAACATAGAACTTAGCCATGCATCTTGATGAAGGTAGTCCTCGATGCTGTAGAAATGTGGCTTGCGTTTATTCATACCGCACTACGTACAGTACTGTACGTAGGTAGCTGTGCTTTGAAGCGTTACTATCTTTTGTGCATACGTAAAGCCTAAGCCTAAGCCTAAGCCTAAATCCAAAGTTCAGCTGTATGCAGTGGGGAATGTCTCTGCTTGTTCATTGCTCACGTATGAACGTCCTCCACCATTCCCCTTTTTGATGTCCCACTCTTCCCACTTGCTGGAGTCCCATCGCAGCTCGCTCACCTTGATGTCGCTCACATAGGCCAGTACTCCTCCTTCTCTTTTCTGGTACTTGCTAAATCGAGACCCACACATGATTACGGTATGACCAATGGAAGCCTTTATGTACATTAGTCATTACATCCTGTACGGTACGTACGTATTATGTACATACCTGAATGCCGTCTTTTTCAGCAGAAGCTTCATCATCTCCACAGCTCCTTCTCTTTCTTCCTCGTTTTCCAGGTGGTCAGTCGCTTCCTTTCTGGTCAGATCGGTGAAGCGATTGCGTTGGGATCTCTTCGATTTGATAAGTTTTCGCTCTCTTTGACGGTCAAATTGCTTCCGCGTTCCCACCTGTGGCTCTGGCAAAGTTGCAGTCTTTTCCAACTCAGCTGCATCCAGTGCCGTCATCGCTTGCCGAATGGAGCGGACCGCCAGGTTGATACTCTCCAAAGGAACAGATGTCCCAGCTTCTTTCAGCTGCTCCGCCTTTGTTACCAGCTCCATTCCTTGCTGTATCAGATAGTCGAGCTTCACTCCAGCGTCTGCCGTACTCTTGGCTGCACTCTCTTCACTGGTCGTCGCTGCCACGCCGCACTCAATCACCTGCTGCACCTCCATGGCTGGGTCAAACACAAACTGTGGACCATCCGGCACATCCATGGCCACTGGCAGCTCCTGGTTGAAGTAATCCTTTCCGAGACGCAAGCACAGGAGGTGCACATGCTTGCACATGTTGCCATTGAAAGCTTGGTCATCGCATGTGCAGAGAAACTTGTGAAAACAGACGCCACAATCCTGGCACAGAATGGGACACTCCTTCCCTCTGCAGGCAACCGACGGAGGCGCCAGCTCGATATTGTATTCAACGTTGCTGTCAGAGAATGAGGCGACCGTCCACTGGCCATCTCCTCCTGTGACGGAAGCCTCGCTGGCTTTCTCCACTGCCTTCTGGTGTGACTTCATCATGTCACCTGGATATGTTAGACGGATATGTCGCTCCTTGTATTCATTCGGCATGTTAGGTACACATACGTATGTAGGTATGCATAAGCATTAGTACATATTACATAACATACCAATTCGTTTCTTGAACCCGAAGTGTAACTTCCGCAAACGGTGAACAGCCTTGTCATGAGTGAAGTCCCGCAACCTCTGGATAGTGAGATCAAGTCGCATCGCTTGGCTCTTCTGACAGTAGAGATACTTCCAGACACGATGAAACGCCTGGAACATACAGTACCCACACGCACCCAATAGTAAATAATATGTATTGCAACAGTCACTGTATTGTCAAACCTCCAAGAACATATTGACGTTGATATGATCTCCTCGTCGGTAGCAGTACGCCCATTGTCTGCGCCTGTAAGTGGGATCCTCCTCCTTTGTATGAGAGTAGTACTTGAGGAGATAGTCTCCTACACAGTAATAATTATGCGGCACATGAGACGAAATTCAACAGTGCGTACATAACGTACAATGAGTGCGAAACATCGAATGCTTCCATACCAAATGCTTCCGTTCTGTCATGGCTTCTCAGCTCCTCCAAGAAATTGGCGAACTCCGCCTCAAATTCCTCAATGGTTCGGATCTCTTGAATAGACTTCAGCTGTCGGTACACCTTTTCAGCCTCGCCAGGGGAATCCATCTTTGCGTATGCCTTAAACGGCATGCACACAATGCAACGCTACATACAGTACATATAGAATTAAGAAGCTAAGTACCTGCATACCTGACTGCTCCAGTTCCGCCTGATGTGCCAAGCACAGAGCAACTTTTTGGGAGGCGACTGATGCAGCTCGAAACCCGCCACCAGGCCATCAAAGAGACAGCTCTTGTCATCCGTCATGACACATCCCACCTTCAGTTCAGCAGCTTCAGCTCCTGCGATCAATAGAATGCAAGTCCACGTACTTACGTACGTTACAGTTACAGTACAGTCTGCCAGTAGTTAGTTACCCAATCTAGCGCGAAGTCGACGGCAGAACAGCGTGACGATATCCAAGCACTCCTCGCGATTCGTGATCATATGCGCCACCGGGAATCCACTATTTTCCTCGTCGGCAACCAGAAGCGTGTACAAGTAGTAGTTGTATTGTCCACAGCCATACGTACTATCTAAACACACAAAGTTTGGCGCAAACTTTACCATCATCTGTTTCTGTAATTCTGTCTGCAAAATGAGAACAAAATCGTTGCGCCGTAGCGCGTCTTTTTCAAGTGGGCAGGTGTCCTCGCAGGGCTTGTAGTAGACGGCCATTCTGTCTCGTAGCAGCTCCTGCGCCCAGACATCCACGCTCAATGCATCCGAACTGTGCTTCCTGGCTCCTAAAATGACAATAAAATGCATTCGCCACCAACTGGGTTTAAAATGTACAGTACGTACTACGTACACATCAGATAGGCTAGGCAACGGTAGACAGTTAGGCACGTACCATTATTGACTCCGTAGGATTGAATCACGTTTTGAACATCTTTCACCGACACCAGTTGTTGACGCTGCATGTGTCCAGTTGTCCCGATGGTTCTGGTAAATTCGCGAACAATCGTTTCCGCTGGAATTCCATGGATAGCCTTAGACAGGATGAGCTGTCTGGTGGCTCTGCTGAGGAAAGTGCGACCGGCATCAACAACGTGGCCGTAGTGGTCCAGGCAGGCTTCTTCAACCAGCACCGAGCCGTCAACCTCTTCAATGAACCAAATCTGCAGCGTGCAGCGATGGCCAATGCGACAGGACCCATTCCCCCTAGCGCGTCTTCGAGGCGGCTGCTTCTCTTCATATCTGGAAATGACATGTACGTACATCACAACCCACTGCATGCAGTAACACACACCGTTTTGTATGGTACATGTTACTGGTTTACAGCTTGCATACCGTCCACTCCTATTGCATTCCAGTAGTTTTCTCACTCGACCAGCATCCTCTGGCTTCTTCAAGGCATATGGAGTAGTATCTTAAAAATAATTTTATATTTTAATTCAAATGAATAAAAATGATGGATTTTCAATCATTTTATTTCATTTAAAATTTTATTTAAAGTCAGTGTAAGGGCGTATATTTTATCTAAATTTTGTACATTTTAGATAAATTATTTAAATGAAAATTTAAATAAAATATAAAATAATTCGGGCAACATTAAAGTAATTTGAGCCTATACTCATGATATTTTTCGTCCTTTTTTGTTGGTTCCTGTCATTCTTGCATAAAAACACAAAATTTCAATGACTATCTGTGACAGTAAAGCTCTGTTTTGAATCTCTAGTTCATAGTTTCTCAATTTTGACTGGAAAAAATGGTCTGACAAAAATCATTTTATATTCAAATTAAACTCATTTAAATGACTGCTTTTCCCTGTCATTTTATTCAATATTCTATTCAAATTCATCCGCTGAAAAATATTTTATTTTTAATCAAAAATCAGTAAATTTCATCATTTTTAAGATACTAATATGGAGGGCGCGTTTTCACTAGGTGGACCGCTTCTTCTGTCAGCTCCAAGCCTCTGAGCCAGTTCTGGAACTCCGCCTTGGAGTCGAAGTGGAGATTCTCACTTACCTACAGGAAATCCATACCACTAGCAAAGCGATCACACCGTACAAACACTACTGTACACATGCACTGCTGCATACACACATGTTATATACTTCAAATTCTTTTTCATGCTCTTCCATCAAATGCTTTCGAAGCGAACGCCTGAGCCTTCCAGTCCACGTGCAATTGTGTTCCTGACACTTGATCAAGGATTCCTTCTCTGATTCCGAAGCTTCCTTTGTTCCATGGATCTGAAGCACACGCAATAAATTCAAGATACTTATTCACCAAGGAATGGAAAATTAGTTGTCACATTATGACAAAAGTATCTAATAGCAAATACCTTGTCCATGTGAGCGAGCAGCGTCTTCCTAATCTTGAACTCTTTGCCACATTCCGAGCAGCTGAATTCACCAGTGACGCCTCTGATTCTGTTGACATCTTCGATGGACCACTTGTGCACAGTTCGCAGGTGTTTATACAGATTGCACTTCTTAGAAAAAGTCGCCCTACATGTATCATCACCGCTGCTGCATAAAATTCTACCTTCCTCCATCATCAAAACAAGTCAAAATGTTCATTCCTTCGCAAAGCTCCGCATTTTTTTCCTTCGCGGATTTGTTTTCAAATGCCCGCACATGCGTGTTTGGTACTGTTTGCATTCTTTGTATACAATTAAAATTAAAATGCCACATGTTCCTAAAAACTACATAAATGCTAACTAATAAATGCAGCGGAGTCAAAATGACTTGCAACGATTAGCCATACGGTAATAACGTATCACGCACTGGATTCAGACATCTGCTTCAGTTCAGGAGCGTTTTCTCGCCTGTTCTCGGGTTCATCATTTATGATGGGTTTATTTGGCGCGGACAAGAAAGCGGATCCGAAGGAGCAAGTGCGCGAGTGGTCGCGGAAATTACGGCACGAAATGCGTAGTTTGGATCGCTCAATAAACAGCATTCAACGCGAAGAGCTGAAAGCGAAGAAGGCGGTAAAGGAGGCGGCAAAGAAAGGCGACAAGGACTCCTGCCGCATTTTGGCCAGGGAAATCGTGCAGTCGCGCAAAGCAATCAGCAAACTGCACACGAGCAAAGCGCAGATAAACTCTGTGGTGATGAGTATGCAGCAGCAGGCGAGCACACTGCGTCTGGCTGGCTCCCTGCAGCAGAGCACCGAAGTGATGAAGAGTATGCAGAGCCTGGTGAAGATCCCCGAAGTCGCCGCCACCATGCGCGAACTCTCAAAGGTATCCCCTTGTTCGTTCACTCTCTTGCAAGATGTGAAGGCTCATTCACATTGTAAAAGGAATGCACTCTGCGCACCGTATGATGCGCCCAGCGTCGACTTGCACTCGGCGAACGCCCGGCGCATGTCTCCAATGTGAATGAACCTTGAGGGCATGTACTTTGCGCAGCCGTACGTTTGCTGTCGTGTTCACGGCAAAAAGAGCAATATTTCGATGTCACGCAAAACGAAACCCGTCATCTGCGAAGTACATTCTCTTATCTGTACATGCATACCTGGACTATAGTCTGGTCAATAAGAGTTCGCTATGGCTCTCAAGTCGCGGGTGGAAAATAGAATCACAAATGCGAATTTCCTTCCGTGCTTCATGTACTCTTATTGTACGGGAGTTACATGCAAACTATGCAACACGACTTGAGTTTCATAGCGAACTCTCTCTGGCCAAACTGTATCAAGAGCAATGCGTGTATTGCTACATACTCCCATCTGTTCACTATAGCGTGGAATTCGCCGCGGTACGCACGCAGTTTTGGTATGAGCAGTAGTGTATGCGTAAGGATTAGCCCTACGGTCGCAGGAGCAGATTCGTATATAATAATTTCCGCTTGAGCGAGTTTGAGAACTTGTAACGGCGTGTACGTACTATTTTATGCGTGGTACATGGTACGTACGTATCGTAGGGTCGGACAAGCAACCTACAAACAGACGTGTTGCACATGGAATGTGCATACACATAGGTGAACGCTTGCCAAACATTCCAGCTGTAATGTACATGTATTAGACTACGCTATGTACCTATAGTCTGGCCAATAGCAGTTGGCACTTGGACTCAAGGCGCGTTGCGTAAAATAGATTTACAAATGCGGATTTCTGTCCACGCTTCGTGTACTCCTATTTAGCAGAAGTACATGCAAACTACGCAACTCGCCTTGAGTCCAAGTGCCAACTGCTATTGGCCAGACTATAGTACCTGCTATGTCCTACAATGTTTACTCGCTGACTAGAGCTAAATCGGCTTTTCCAAACGAAAGCCTCATGGAAGGAATTACTTTGGTCGCGGCGAAGTAGCATTTCAGTGCAAAATCTTTCATGGGTGCCTTTGCATGTGACCACTGGCAGACTTCGCAAAATATTTTTATACTATCATCTCTACTCTACGCTTTTTATGCACGTTTTCACATTTTGATTTTTATCACGACATATTTTCGCTCACAGGTGTTCATTTCTCATCGTTCATATAGCACGCTAGGCTTCGCGCTTTCGATATCCTAGTATTCGAATCTCCAACTTTTCGAAAGAGAGAACCGTAGTAGGCAGAATTCCTTCTCGAAACTTTTCAATCTCAGAATCGCCAAGCTGTAATGGCTCCGTTTTCCTCAGTAGGTGAAGCAGAAGGAGCCACAGAGTGAATTGCATAGGAACGACGAACGATTGGTAAATCTGCAGCTGTTGGGTAGTCCAACTTATTTGTGGTGGTCAGAGGCGTTTTCTGTTTGCTCTGTCGGCTGCTGCTGCTGCTGCTTCTTTCGGATGAAGTGGAAGAGGCGGTTGAGGATGAGGAGGGTGAGAGGTCGTCGCTGCTTTTCGTAATCGAAGGGGAGCCGATGGTGGCCTGCTCCTTGTTCCTGCTCGGTCTGATGGTGCGCAGGATGACGGGTAGTACAACGAGGCCGTGGAAGAGACCGAGAACCACCACCAGACAGATGGTCCAGAAGAAGATGCGAACGACGAAGCTCTGGACGAACTGGAGAGCGAATACGGCGAGCAGTGTGGAGAGGCCGCCCTGCAGCACTGGCCAGGCGATGGAGCCCATGGCGTCCGAGAACTTCTCGTTCAAGTCTCCACTCTGCAGCTCCTGGTCGGACCTGTAGATGCGATATCCTACGTGAGTGGCGAAGTCCACGGACAGTCCGATGCTCATCAGGATGTTCATGATGGTGGTGGGACTGAGATCCGCGCCCCAGAGCGCCAGAAAGCCGGTGATCCCGATGTCCATGGACAGCAGCGTGTAGACCACCCAGAAGACAATGTTGCGATCGCTGATGAAGACCATGCAGATGACGACCATGCAGAGGAAGGTGATGCCCATGGCCTGCATGCTGGTCTGGGGCAAGGACAGAATCTGATCGCTGTAGAAGTTGTTCTCGTCGTACACCAAGGCGCCGTAGTCGGAGTAATTGGCGCATAGCTGGCGCCAGGTCACCAGCAGGTCTGTTCGCTTCCTCCAATCATCGATCTTGAATCCGGTGGTGAAGTAGAACATGGCAACTCTCTGACCGGATACGTCCGATCTGTCTGTGGCCCATCGCAAGTAGGAAGCCCACTGGCGATTCATGGCTACGGTCAGGTAGCTTTTAAGGCTTTTGTAGAAATGTTGCGGAGATCGCTGAAAGTACTGCCAGTAGTCCATGAAATGACGCAGCCACAGCTGAGTGGAATTGGGGCCCATGGAGTAGGGCGTAGACTCCAGTTTATGCACGAAGGACAAGAAGCGCTGAATCGTCGCATCTCCATGTCGAAAGTCCGGGGCGCTAGTCACGTAGACTCGACCTACCAGGTTCTCTCTCCACATGTGATTCTCAGCCAGACTGATATAATGGCTGAGTGGCGAATCATCTACCAGTAACTGCCTGGGTGCCAGATTGGACTCCAGCTTGCTGCACCCGATTAGCGCCAGAATCAGGTAGCCCACATAGACTGTCAATACGCTTACCCGTGTCCACGTTGAACAGAGGAATTTGGCGTAGTAGGTAGCGAAAAAGCTTTGCATTGGACAAGTGAAGGCTTTGGCCATCGTTCGTTTCACAATCTCAGGCTTCACATCTCGATACAGAAGGATGCAGTGTTTTCCATTGGCTTCTCGCCGACCACCAATAGCTAGCACTGCACCAAAGAAACTGATTTGATACAGATAATCGAAGCAGATGGCAGCAGCGACATACTTGCAGAAGTAGGAGATGGCTGGAGTCTTGCTGAATGCACCAATGCCGAAGGAGAGACAGTCGGTGAGGGAGGTGACAGTGATGGCACTACCCGCCTCCTTCAGAGTCAGAGCCAGTCGCCTCTCGGGTCTGAGACGCCGATCTGTCCTCTGCCATGCTCCCAGCATGATGAAAGTGTCATCCACTCCGATGGCAAGCGCCAGAAATGGCATGACAGCCACCTGACTAATGTAAGGCACACCGAATAGAAACATGAGGCCTCCAGCTGAGACGATGGCTAAGCTGGAGGAGCAGACTCCTCCCAGAGCCTCCAGTGGCTTGGATGTAAGCATGTCGATGGTCATACAGGAGGAGACAGTGAATGAGACGATGAGTAGGATGGTGACAGACATGAATGGGAGAGTGTACTGGGTGTTCTTGGCGAGCTCCTCTTTCAGCATTCGAAGGCTGAAGATGGAGATGTGCAGACTCTTCTCTGCCATCTTTTCCTCATGCAAGTAGTTGACCAGACCCTTCTCGAAGGCATAGGCCACTGTATCCGGGCTGGAGTGGTCGATGCTAGGGATTGGATAAGTCATATGCACCATTCGTACCTGACGTAGTTTGCCCTTCTTGTCAGTTTGTACTCCAAACAGATGCACGGGCAGGAAGAATTCATTGTCAAATAGTTTCATAATGGGATACTGTATGATGATTCGTGGATTCTGGCGTAGCTTTTTGTTCCAGTAGATGTCGAGAAATTTCTGAAGTATCTGATTGCTGTCTGGACACAGGGAGATCTTGGGACAGATGTCTTTGCCGAAATTGTATTCGCGACTGTTGAAGGTGAGAGTGAGGTTCTCCAGGATGAATTTGTTCAGCTGAGAAATCAGCTGGGCCTTGTCCTCGCTTAGCAGATTGGCGGTGCCGTTGTTTTTGTGCGCCTCCACTGCCAGGGCGCAGTAGGTGGAGTCGCGTCCTTCTCCAGTGAACATCTGGTGCACCTTGTACTCCTCTCTGGCTGGCGCATCAGTCGGTGAGTAGAGAAAACGCAGGTCGTCTTCGGTGTGTACGAAGAGAATGCCGCTGCTCAGAATCAGTGTCATCAGGACTGGGAAGGCGATAAAGGGCCAGGGATAGCGCCCGATGAACTCGCCGTACACGAGAAAGAGATGGCCGAACCATCTGCGGGCGGAATGCTGGATGCTCTGCTTCCTCCCCCTTCCATCCATGAGCGAAGGTGAAGCACGATACTCCATCTCCCCCCACCAGCTCGCCTGTTTCCCCTCAGTCATGATATCAATCTCTCATGCCATTATGACAACCAGGCGGCGATTGAGATGTCGAGCGAGCGAGCTCACTGTTTTGTAGCCCTCAGCATGAACCTGCAACAAAATCACAAAAGTTGAAATTTCTATTTTCGCGGCCAAGATCAGATATTTCACAGAGAGGAGGTTACGTACCGTACGTACACCCATCAGATACAACAACAATATTTTGCTCAGTTTTCAGACAACGGGGTCCTTGTCAAGAATTAATTTTTTCCGATAATTTTCCCGCGGAGGAGCGTTATTGTATAGGAAGAAAATGAAAGAGCGGGGGGAGGTGTGTTGTGAGATGGGACAACGGGCATGCCACCGGCAGGAACAACGGAAATAATAATAGGAGAAAAGGCCTTGGGAGTCGGTCACGTTGGCCGCCCGCACGACAGATTGATTCTTGATCGGTGGTGGTGGAATCAGCAGTCAGTGGCTGCTATTTCATTTCCTATACGTGTATATGTAGAAGGGTGGTCTGCAAGTGGGACATGTCCCATCGCGATGTCGCGTCAATTTTTTTGCAGCAACAACAGCAGTAATACAAGCGCCCGCCAGGCGAGCGAATGATCATCATGCACGCACTCACTATTTATCTAGCATTATTACATGCAACCGCCAGCTCCTGCCCAATGCAGTCGGTGACGTTGGCGGGCCTGTGTTCGAGATAGCAATTTCGGATGGATACAACACCTGTAGGAAATTTGGTGTTTCTTTGAGCGAAGTAACATGAATATGTCAAACCAGTCGTGCCAACCAGCCACTTTTTCTTTTCTTCCCCAGGTGGCGTGCGCGCTGCAGCATGCAGAAATTACATGACTTATTTTGAAAATGAAAATAATTTCAATTTTGCATTACTATTTATTTTTATTATGCACACAAACCCAGAAATACCAATTTACAATCCGCCTTGGCATTACCGGCGCAAACTTGTCGGTGAAACTTTGAGCGACACATGACGAATTCTGCAGGAACTTCCCCATCGACATTTATCACATGTACAAAAATGTATTATATTCCCAACCGAATAAAGGGTTCTGTACTCAGTCGTTCTGGAACTAGCACGCCTGCCCTACGAACGAACTGTACATGCACACGTACGTCGTGGTGCATGCATAGGTTCATCTCATCCAATACATTGTGTCGTCGCGCAGTTGTTTACGGGGACGTCCGAATCAATCTACAGATATCTGTATGCACTAAACTCGCCGATATTTTGCGCCAAAGTTGGCCGTACGCACGCAAAATTATTCGAGCGGACAATGTGCGCAAGTGCGACTACTGTAAACTGACCTGTTTTCGGATGTCACGGTCGAAAACGAGGAACTTGATTCCTGCTCGAGATTCTCTCCGCATTGTTATATATTTTATAGGTGGGGTGACTTAGAGTATGCTACGTATGCTGAAAGGTGCCGCTGAAATTATTGCCGCCTTGGTTCCTTTCATTATATATTCTTCTCTCTCATCCCAACAAGTTTACATTTACAGTACCTACCTATGGGCTGCGATGCGAAACCAACAAATGATCCGGCGATGAGTGCCCATCCTATGCCCATCAAAACGCCAGTGTCCATGCCGCGAAATGTGTCACTGTAAAAAATCTGGCTGCATTGTGTATGCGTGGATACCTGCATGCATTGTTCCCCGTGCATGGGCATTCTTTTGAGCAGCAGTACGCAAGAACACCACCTCCAATTTCTCAGACACAGATATACTACAGTTGAAGTTGAGTTGGATAGCGAAAAGGCATATTCGTTGGCAATGAGACCGTGTTGCTTTTGTCATTGAAATAAATAGCCTATGGGCTACAGGGAGTTAGTGCACACACATTTGTACAGTACGTACCTGGTACATACAGTGCGTTCATTGATACCTCTGATTCGACGCAGGCCTATATGTATCTAATGTTCAGATTCCAGTTAGTGTAGGCTTGATTCAGAACAACCGTACACCAACGGTATGGCATAGGAAAACCAATGTTTTTTTTTTAATTTATAATGCGAATCGCATGCTATGTATTTCAGTGGACCGACGAACTATTGCTTCTACCGGCCCTTTTGTACTCGCCATATGCACTATACTATACTTATGTACCGGCATTCAACCCACAGATACGTACGTAGAGTCGACTAGGATGCCATCCATCAGCCCCTTTCGTAGCAGACCAAGCATTCCTGTCTTGTTTTACCTGTGTTTAGGAAATGATGAAAGCGGGAATAATGGAGGAGATGCTGGAGGATACGATGGAGTCGATGGAGCCGGAGGATATGGAGGAGGAGGTGGATGCGGAAGTGGAGAAGGTCCTCTTCGATCTGACGGCGGGCGAACTGGGGAAGGCGCCGGCGGCTCCGGCTGGCTCCGTTTCCGTCCGCCCCGGAGAGGAGGAGGAGGAGGAGGGACTGGCGCAGGCTGCGGGCGGAGCCAAGGAGGAGGAACTGGATCAGATGAGAGAGCGCCTGGAAGCTTTACGAAGCTAGTAGGAGAAGCGATTCCTCAACTTCCTTCCACCGGTCTCCCGGCTGTTTGGCTTTCTTTTCCATCAACGGCGCCCGCTTTTCGCACTTTTTCATAGGATCAACTGGTTTTATTAGTTCTTGGTTGTTTGATAGTCTTACTTATGTAGGTAGGTATAGTACCAATAATTCCTTTCTATGTATGCCTTTACCTTATGTATTGTTATTCAGGTGCGTACCTAACATATAAAATACGGTGGTATGATCTGTACGGAGTTACGTACGGTAAGAGCGTGCCTATGTGATTTATGTGTGCATCTAAAACCGTTTACGACTCGTTCTCTTTGTTTTATTTTGCCGTAATTGGTACAATAGTTATTGTAATGCGGTACGTGCCTATCTTTACAATCAATCATAGGTCGTGTAAGATATGTCTCCTAAAAGCTTCACAACATTTTGTATCGAATAATAAATTATCGGAATTCAGAACTTTGTTCATTTCTGTGTTGTGTTGATGATGCATCCGGTTCATTCCGTTGCTGCGGTATTACTAATATTATCTGGTCTTTGATTGCGATGCATGTTCAAGATGCTCTGGGGACAAACAACAGCCGCCTTTGTTATGGCCAAGTGCACTAATTTCACATCTCAACTCGTTCTGAATACGTACGTAGGTACACGTACATACTTGAAAAATACATTACTCTCAGGGAAGCATTTCCAGCTGCTTGCTTTGTAAAAGAAAAATTGGTAAGAATTCCTTGAGGGGTGGCGAGATATTTTTGCCGGTCTAAGAAAAGCTGAAGGGACAGCGAAACCGCTGGGAACGTGCAAGATTAGAGAATGTTGCTTTGGTGTCACCCTGTTCTATTTTTCCAGTAGCTAAATCAGCTTTTTTAGTTTGCCAGACGCATTATCATGGAGAATTATTGGGTTTTCTGACTATCACTCAACAACTGCGATATCAGACCTAGAGTTAGCTTTAGCTTTGACCACGCTTGGTTTGCTTGTGCTTTCCGAATGCTTGCTTTGCTATCCCTCAAAATGGAAATTGGCTCTAATATCCCGTCTGGGCTGAATGTTTCGTGTTTGTCTTGTGCTTACACAGGCTATTTTATGCCGCAATCCAATTGCTTCTCCTCTTGGTGTTGGGTTCGGGTTTCTCTCGCTTGACTTTGTCCGCTTCTGGGATAATTGGGGTATTTGTCAAGATTGATTTTTGATTTTGCTTCGTACAGGGCAGCGCGAAGCAATGTATATTTGTGGAAAATGTAAGCGTGAAATACATCACTCAATGCGAAAATGGGTCCTGGTGGTACGACTACGACCGAATAAAAAGTCGTTGCGACTTACAAAAACATGGTATTTGAAACTAAAATTGCTTCAATAATTTATCCCTTGTATCTAGCGAAGTTGACAGGTCATAAATTGCTCGTATCCGTGTGCTTACAATTACAACTGTTTTCTCATATCGACTGCTAATCGACTTACTGCTCATGTGAGTTGGCCGTGCTTGGCTCGGCGTGTCTGCTTTCGGTTGGGTGACCAGCTCACTGTAGTAGCCAGCCAGCAATATTGTTTCCCTCTGATTGGTACGTGTATTGTAGGTCCATGTATGTACATACATACACACATTTACGTACAGTGCACACACTTGTGAAGGATAGTATAAAGTTTGTATGTAGTCTATTGCTTCGGTTGTCATACGACGCCTCAGGTCGAGCAGTTCCCACTCCGAGGATCTCTCGAAAAGCTGTTTGAGTAATTCTCCGAAAAAATGGCCTGTGGTGGGACCATACTCTGGTATATCTAGTATCTACATAGTTCTTTTAAAGGGGTTCGCCGTGGCGAAATCCAGCAGGTAAGGCTGCTATGCTGGGGTGATAGAGCAAGTTCTAAGCTTTCATTTGATGTATATATTGTATGTTCGAAAATCGCTGGTTACGCTGTTACAAGCTGTTGAAGTTTCTGTTTAGTACAGGTCCAGTTCAGGGGCCAATTTTCGAGGTTTTTGGCTTGTATCTCTGGCGGGACGGCAGACAGCCATGAGATCTGCACATAAACATGCGTGGTTTCCGCCGATCTATCTCATGGTACCTTGCTTTTCTATTTTTAGCGAGAATTGATGAAGTTATAAGCAAAATGCTTCGAATTTTAGTGGTGTCCACTCCGTTGTGGACAGCACTAAAATTCGAAGCATTTTGCTTATAACTTCATCAATTGTAGAGAGAATTTGAAAAGCAAGGTACCATGAGATAGGTCGGCGGAAACCACGCCTGTTCATATGCAGATCTCATGGCTACCTGCCATCCCGCCAGAGATACAAGCCAAAAACCTCGAAAATTGGCCCCTGAACTGGACCTGTACTAAACAGAAACTTCAACAGCTTGTAACAGCGCAACCAGCGATTTTCGAACATACAATATACATCAAATGAAAGCTTAGAACTTGCTCTATCACCCCAGCATAGCAGCCTTACCTGCTGGATTTCGCCACGGCGAACCCCTTTAACGAAGAGTGACCTGGGCGGCCGTGTTTGTAAAGCCGTGTTGGTTCGTCTGATCTGCAAACAGAGTGGAGGACCATTTTAGGTTGTTAGTTCACATCGGTCGATGGAGCAGCATCTCCTGCGAAATCATTCAGTAGCAAGCAGAAATCGCGGCGTCATACATCGTTATTTAGTGTCAGTTATGGGTTGTCTGCGTACATGGCAGGTTTATGCTAATGAGTAGGACAATGAGTACGTAGGTAATGGGTACAGTACTGTAGGTATACTTGTCACTATTTTGTCGCTTTTGAAAGGCCTCATTTGAATGACTTTCCTTTCAAAAAAAACTTACCTCCCACACCCCCCAATTGTACTCGCGCGCTCAAGGTCTCGGGCTGGCGGGGGACAAATTGCTGGTTATTTCACTTACTTGCTAATGAAGTGATTGGCATGGTCATGCGAATGTGGTTTTTAGAACAGGCAACAAGCATAGAAAATCTAATGGACTTTTCTTCTCGAGCGGGCGGTCACGTACATAGAGCATATAGTAGATCAGATGCACGCCACGCACCATGTGCACGGCTGCGAAATTTCGTTGAGTCTGAGGTCATTTTTGAGTCCCAAGCGATTTGACAATGGGCGTCCTCAATGTCAAAGCTGATCTGTGAGAAAAAAATCCATGGAAATAATCTGTATCGGAGCCGTTATTTTGTGCACCCTCGACTGTGGATATTTGAGGTCATTTATGTACATACAAAAGGCGAGTATGGCGAGTGAAAGGCGTGCACATATACTACGTATGTATGTACGTACCTTACCTACCTACGTATGTATGTACGTACTTACATACATGCGTGGCATTCGTCTCTGCGGCCCCCGTACGTACGTACAACATAATGTCAAATATATATTTTTGGTAATGTCATGGCTCGTAGTAGAGTTGACTTCTTTCCTTATCAATGTGAGTCAATTCATCTTGCGCTGTCTCCTTATGATGTGTTTCCAGTCGAGTAGCTACATGTATAGGGGGCTTCATGTGGGTAATTGTGATGTTACTGAGCAAGGTTATTGACTGTCTTGGAGCCCAACGAGATAGTTCAGCTTCATGTATGTACGTAGTATGATAGTACACTTTACTGAAAGTAGCCTACATAACAGAAAAAATAAGTATGCAAATGTAACCATGCCTCCATCTGTTCTTTTGCCAGGTGCTTCTAATTCATGTGACATTGCACATGACTGTTTCAGTGTTTGACTTTCGTCTAGTCAGTAAACAAATAAACTAAACACTACGACAAAAGATGCCTTTTCGAGAATTATACTACATTATGTAGGCCTATATGTTCATAAATAAACACATACCAGCGTCTGTGATGGTGATATGTAATAATGGCACGTCTCTCATGCCGAGTTTGTACGTCGTGTTATGTTGTGCTGCGAATGTGTGGCGGGTGGCGACACTGACAACTTGATGTTCTCATGTTCACTTTGGCTTCTTTGACCTCCCGCACGGAAATGTGTGACTACTTGTCCATTCTCTCGACAATGTCGCCGGCATCTTTTGTCGCGCGGACAATCCGATCCCCGAGAGAAAATTCATCGGATAATTGCCAGGCTACCGACACCTTTCTTTGTGTTCGTGTTCCTCCCATTTGCCATTCATGAGTTGCCGCGTATGGATGGGAGTTCGCCCTGCTCTCATTATTACCCCTCGCACATCATTTTCTTTTACTTTGTGTTCATGGCATGTTTCCTTTTCCCCTGTAGCAGCAAAAGGGTGTGGCGGCGCTTTCCTTCTTTTGATGTGGACCACCAGTAAATTGGCTTGATACCAATTTTACACGATGAAAGCTTCGTTCTGTGACTTCTGTACGTCCACAGTTGCTGCTTCTATATATTGAGCTTATCCTTTGGATCTCTGTGGTTAAATTTTACAGCAAGGCTAACAAGAAACTTATTTCTGTGCTTCATCATCTTTTCTCGATGGGACTTTGATGCAAGATGATACGGCTGTCGCTTCCCAATACACCAAGGCACGCCGTCCTCCTTTTGCTCCCGAAGCCTGTGAAGCTGACTCCCCTGTGATGAAGTAATAATAAGCTGAGATTCGTCTGTATGAGACGACCGCAGGAAATGTTGATGACTACTGTTGCTTAATAAGGAACGGCTCAATATTTCCGCACTTGATTGCGCATACCGCATATAGTAGCCTGCCAATCGTTTAGCCTTTAGCCTATATGTTCCCACTACTCGCGCACCCTCTCCATGTATGTACAGGGTGTTTCATAATATACTCTCCATTTTTTTATATCCCCCCATATTTATACAATACACCAAAATCTTTACCAACAAACGCAAACTAAACAATTACATTTCACCAATTCTTCTCATTATAAACCCATTTTATTTTCCTCCATCCCCCCCCTTTATATAAAATTTTCCTCTAAAAAAAAAATAAAAAAAAAAAAAAAAAAAAAAAAAACACCCAACAAAAAAAACAAAAAAAAAAAAACACCAACCCACAAAAAAATAACAAAAAAAACAAAAAAAAAAATAAAAAAAAAACTAAAAAAAAAAAAAAAATAAAACATCCTAAACAAAAAAAAAAAAATAAATAATAAAAAAAAAAAAAAATAAAAATATAAATAAAAAAAACCATATTTATATTTATTATATAAAAAAAAAAATAAAAAAAAAAAAAAAAAAAAAAAAAAATATGTACTGTACATACCTCGTCACGCTCATATCTCTCGCGTGTCTGCTCGTGCATGGTCAGCTTAGGATTATTATTATCCTATGCTCGTAGTGGCTAGCCAAAGGAAATCTCTACTCAAACAATAATGAGTGTATACACGTAGTTCAGCCTCTGTTCCTCCGTTGGGCGGCTGTTGTGTGGGGTTCTGCTGGCCACCCTGGCCTAGTAATGTCGCTCGTGTCTGCACTGGCTAATCCTTTGATGCGCTGGCTTGACCAGCTGGCTTCTGACCATTAGCTTGCCTCCAGAAGCCGAATACGAGTCGACAGCTTCGCCCTTGCGTGGAACTGTGCATAAATTACGTTCGTACTTTGGAACAGTATGAAGCATGGAGGTACGCTGCGTCACTTACGAATGTGCACTGATTTTTTATGTGTGCCTTCAGATTGTAATGAGTGGAAATATTGTATGAAGCCTACACCTAACGTGGGGATAAATAAAGGCATAGAGACACTATCGTATTTTCCGTCGGCTGATTGCGCGTCATTGTGGAGTGGGGCATCCGGTCGGCTTGTGCTACGGCCTGTTGGTCACTCACTAACGGCTAATTCGCTCACTGGCCAGCTACATACGCTATTCTCTTCTCATCGCCTCGCCACCGCGTAAACAAAAACTCATCTGCTTGCTTTGCTATGGCTGAAAGCATTGGAGGGCTAGCTTTTATGAGTATGCTTCTAACGGAGCTATAGTCTGCTCTCTGCTCCTGAACGGACGGACGTCCAGCAAATTGTACATAGACTAAGAGTACGTACGTATGCACTATTTTGCGAAGTGAGAATATTGCTTTTCCCGCCAGCAGCCCTTTGGTTAGTTGGTGCGTTTGTCCCTCATTTTGTGGCTTCCTTTCTTTACTCTCGTTTCTGTTTGAGGCTCGTACCAGCTCTTATCAGTTTATTTCTGCCGTTCTGCCTCATTGCTCGTACGATAAAAGTGGAGCTTCGGGAGTAGGTTGTTTGCGCTTCTGTATATTCTTCTCACGCCTTTCCATTCTGCTGATATGCTCGGCAAACTTTCTGGTGGTCGTATCGGATCCGATCCATTTTGGTCTGTCCCATCTCCACTTTCCAACTCTGGTAAAAAAGGAACCCATCAAGTTGCAACGGCGCATCATATCTGCAAAGAGCGACCCATGGAAAGTGCCGTTTACGGGCGCTAGTTTACACGCGGGTGGTTAGAGTAAACGACGCCGCGTCGAAAAGATTGCTCGCTCTAAACTCGGATTGCTGTCCTTTTAGGGGCCTTGGCATATCCCATCATTGCACCGCCGCTCCCGCATCTGTCGCGTAGGGTACATTATGTACGTACTTACCGTACGTATGTTTACATTCGATACCACTGTGTGTACGTACAGTACATTGAAGTTTATGAGGATGTTTTGGAAGAAAGTCGCTCACTTGCCCCTCCATAAACTCCTGAGCCCGTCCAAACGCCAGAAGTGCATGTCGTTGTACTTTACTCGCATCGCAGGTTCTCTTGCCTCCTGTCAGGTCGGAGTAAGATGCATCGAACCTCCAACCGTCGGCCATCCCATTCAAAAACTGGCCATTATTCCAGTGTTTGTTCTCGAGGCGAAAAAGGGAGTCGAACCTCAACTTCAACCCGACTCCTCTACACACCTTTTGTGCTTCTGCATTTATTGCGGCTATTTTGGGATGGATAAACTGTGGAATGGACGGCTATTCTAGAGTCACCCTCTTCTTTGTTTGTTTGTGACACTGCGACATCTTTGCGCTTCTGTTTCTTAGTACGTATGTATGTACACGCGTTTTGTCACTGTGGCCATTCTCGCTCGTCAGTGCTGCTAATGTTGCTTTGTGTCATCGTGGGGTCGGGGTGGATGGGCTTTGTGTGTTTGCAGCTGCTCAGTTGCTTGATGTGATAATGTCATCAGCTGAGCTCTGTTTCCATCCGTTCGACTCTGTAGAAGAGCGAGCGAGAAATGAGGAGGAGCAGAAGGAGTAGGGCGAGTGGGATTTTGAAAATTGTCGCTCTTTCTTCTTCTTCTCGATTCAAATCAATGCCTCATTGCGATGGGCGGGCCTAAAAGGCAATCGACGTGTAGGCAGTCCTGTTGTCTGTCCCTCCTCCCTCAGTCCCTCAATTTTGTATCGCCGAGTATCTTACGTGCTTCTTTTGACTAAAATTTTCAACAACTTGTGGATGGATGTATGTACGTACGTTTTACATGTTAGTCGTACACGAGTTGAGGTTGATTCCCCTGAGTTCTCAACGAGCGAAATATAGTGTGCGTGTACTTGTAGAAATTCCTGTCCCGTGCCGACGAAGACACATTTGCGCCCTCTTGTTTGTTTGTACGATGTTGTCAGTTGATAGGGCTGGATTGACAGCTTTTTCGAATACCTACTCAGCTGTTTGCTAAAATTTCACAAAGAGCCCTCAAATTTTCTTTGTCACTTCAATTTTGTGGCTGCCGGTGGGTAGTTGTCGCTTTCATTTCCACCGTTTGTCATTCAATGTTTGCCATGTTGCATTTTCAATTCTCGTTAAGGTCTCACACTATAGTTTCGGAGCCAACTTTGAGGCTTCGTCTTAGCCGTTGTACGCAAGGTAAAAGTGATCCGTCATAATGTGAATAAAGTATCATTCTTCCTCTACATGTACACCAAACTGCAGCGCCAAACCTCCTGTATTCGGCGCAGTACGACACACCAAAGAACACCATAAAAACCATGCGATTTGGGTGTTCCGAAGGAACCGCTGGGTATTTTTCAACACCAGGCATACCGTTGAACGCGTCTTTACGAGAGGAATCGATCGGTACCTACGGCGCCTCTCTACTTTGCCTCTACGCAAAGTAATCCAGAAAAAACGTGTTTGAAAAAGTTAGCGTTTCAATCAGGAATAGCACTACAGATAGACCGTTTCAAGGGGCGCTATATGGCGCGTCAAAGAGATCGTATAACAAGCTATCCATCGGTATCTTGATCTCCTCTCAACTCGCTTTCGTTGGCTCAGGAGAGAGCTGGACTGCATTGATATAGTTGTCCATGCATATGTACATAGACAACCGCAAACGAGCGACCAGAGCGCGGCGCACGGGCTGGAGCGGATACAGCGAACTGAAACGAAGAAGACGGATGAAAACAACTGGAATTTGGATTGTACGAGTAAGAGTTGTATGACTACACGCAGTAGTCTATATGTGCTGGTAGTCTAGGAGTCCACGGCTCAGAGAACTATAGTGTGAGACCTTAACTCAGGTGCTGTACATAGCAGTTGGAGTTGAAAGATGAGGTAGTAGTTGTAGTTGTCGTAGTCGTTTGGTGGTTGAGAAAGAGATGGGTTATTCATTCATGATCATTCTCGCCTTTCTCTTCTCTGTTTTTCTTCGCGCGACATCGAACCGTAATGTCTTTCGTCACGATACCTCGAATGTTATGTTTCTTTCGTTCTTTATGGTCGGAGTCAAGTGGTGACAATTGCAGGCCGTCACGTAAACTTTCTCCAGTCGGCTGAAAAACCTTTCTTTCACCCCCTCTTCAATTGTCTTTCGTCGTTCGTTGTCTGCCTGACGCTTGCCCGACTTGCAGTAAACTTTCTCTCTGTGTTTCAGGAGCGCGGCCGCACTTTTTGTTTCCAAGAAAAGAATGCAACTTTCAATCACCGTCATCTTTGTTCCAGTTCCAGTAGCACAGATGTAATTGCGACATTCCTGCGCCACAACTGCCGCCTCCCTCCAAATTCCACTCCAATATAGAGAATCTCCTGGGCAAGAGTACAAAAGACGGTGGTCAGCATGAGTGGTCGCCAAGGTTCTACGGGAAATTACATTCAAGCGGATTTGGTGCCGCCGGGCAATGAGGGTTTGCTGACAACTACACCATCCACCAGCAGAAATGGGAGCCATTCCAACGCTGGCGTAGACGTTGTACCATTCGACTGCGATGCGCAGTTTAGGATAGAATATGAGCTGCCTGTACTGTGCGTTTGCGTACTCTGCTTTCTGCTGGGTCTAGTCTACAGCTTTTTCGGTAAGCAAGCAAAACACGAATGGTACTATTTTATTCCTGGTAACGTCGCAAGTTGCCTGAAAGGGAATGTTTTGTGCTACAGGCTACCGTTTCTACAAGGCGGTTCTTTTTCTGACCGGCCTCATCTTCGGCTCGGTTCTGATCTATTTGGTCTGTGATAAGGAGGAGCTTTTGCCTCCCTTGGGCAACGTCGGCGTTGCAGTGGGGGCCGGCCTACTCTGCGGTCTCGTAACAATGCTAGTGGAATACGTGGGCGTTTTTATGAGCGGCTTTATGTCCGGCCTTTTCCTCGGCGTCGCCACCATGCTAGCCATCTATTTCCTCAGCTCCCCCTCCAGTCTCTGGCTGACCATCGGTGTCATGTTCGGCTGCGGATTGCTCTTGGCTTTGACGACTTTAAGATGGCAGCGAGCTCTGCTGGTGCTCGGAACTTCGCTGATGGGTGCTGCCATGATCTGTTTTTGCCTGGATTATCTGGCTAACAAATTCGGACTAATACTGTGGATTTGGAGCGTATTGGACATGAAGGCGCCCCGGTATGAGCACCTGAGAGTCTGCTGGTACGGATGGCTTATCATTGGCCTGTGGCCTGCCATTTTCGTTATCGGTGCACTGGTCCAATTCCAGCTGACCAGCGTCGGATTTTCCCACAAAAAAGGTACAGAATACACCGTAAGTACAGTCAAAAATATTTTTGGTACAGTACTGGGCACAGATTGCCTACGATAAGGTGTGGAGTAAGATATTGTTTGCTTTTTGGACGACCTCCATCGGTCGGGTCGTTCCTACCTTGATCTGATTGGAATTTTCTTGTGCAGCCACGAAATTTATGTGAGGAATGTTGCTGGTGGAGTCGATGATGAACGGCGAGGATGAGAAGTGTCGCGTGTGCCGATGTATGTACACCTATATTGTGTGTTTTTGGCGGTCGGTCACCATGGAGGCCAAAGTCGAGTCCGATGATGATTTCGGAAAATCTTGTCACCTTGACGGGGAGGGAAGGATACTTTAGGATACGACAATATAGCACTTTTACATACGTGTATCTTGCCGCCCATGGCATGTACATACATCAACATTGCATTACGTTGCGTACATTACATTACATTACATACACTTGCGTACAGTAGTAGTAAAATGGAAATATGCCACGTACTATTTGTCTGTATGTACATGCGTACAAGAACTTGCTCCACAGGTTCAAATATACAGCAATACATTCGACTTTAAATCCAAAAAGTTGACGTCTCTGCATTGTGCAAATGTCCTGTGTTGTTGCAGGTTCTACGTACGGCCGTAATCAAAAGCGGATGGGAGGAGTCGGCGGTGGCGCCAATGAAGTCGGTTCTGCATCTTCGACTCCTCGCGACGGAGTTGTAACAAGAGGAGGTGGAGGCAGGACGACAGTGGCGGTGGACGTGGAGCGAGGGAAACTCAAGCCGCACATGAAGCTGGGCGTGTCTCGAAGCGGACATCTGCATCCTCTCGCCTCCTCCCAATCTCAGCCGCCCTCTGCCAGTCAGTCGCCGGCGCTCTATCAGCCAAAACCCTTCAGATATCTCTACCAAATACGCCGGAATCAGGGAGATGTCATTTCCCGGGTAAAACTGCATGTACTGTACGTACTTTGGTCAATTGTATTCGATATACGTACTCTTTACACCTAAAGAGCTGCTGGCTAGGTGCAGAAGTACGTACAGTATGTAGCCTACCTCCTTATACTCACGTAACTCTAATGTGAATGAGGAAGTAATGTAGGCTACAGTAAGGAGGTATGCTAATGCTACACCTATGGTGCAGTAACTTACTGTGGTACTGTACTGTTACTAGGTGTTAGCAAGCGTTTTCAATCCTGCTTTCAGAGTTACATGGAAAGTTTGCAGAGATTGCAAAGTCAGACGACGATGTCCAGTGACCAGACGCGACTCACTGCCCTCACCAATGCCTCCAATCGATCTTATGAGGACTTCTAATCATAATGACGTGTAGGTAGACCACTGCCGAAACTAATCTGTTTCTGTTTGTATGGCTTGCTTTGGGAACCGTTCTAATAAGCTTTACGATCGTTCGGATTGTTCATAATTATTTGTACGTTTGTGCCCGTGACCACTGCTTTTGGCGTTTGTTCCTATCGCGTATCATACACTATGTTTCACCTGGGCATTCTCCTGTGTTTTACGTGAAGTATTGACCCCACCAAGCGCACTGATTTTCGGTATTGATCGACTATTGAAAGCAAATGCGTCGCTTTAAAATGCGTCGTTTTACCTATTATTATGAACTCTCGTTGGAGAAGTAAAGTTTTTACGAATGCTTTATTCCGTTTTCAATGCAACACGTTCAACATACAGTACGTAGGCCTATCGCTTTATTGCTCTATCACATCAGGAATGGTAATATCTCGTTGGCATTGATTTCAGATCATATTCATTAGCGAGTGGTGAGGTGCTTCTTATTGTCGTCGGAGCTGTTCGCTTTTCGTATGGCGTAATTGGGGATTCACGAAAGTAGGCAAGCACCAGTATAAAGCACAAAGGCTAGAACAATACAACTGCAGCTATGGGCACTTCTAGCGTTCTGCAGCTCGTGTTGGTTGGTACACGTACACGCATTAGGGCATTATGCACATGTACACGTTTATGTAAGCACTTAGTAACGTGTGATTGAAGCAGTAAGCCCGTGAATGTTTGCAGTCCTGTTCTGTCCAACTGTGTGCAATGCCAACAAGATACTGTTGTGTACGTCACGTATACATATACGTCCTTGTACATAGTTACGTAACATTCCGATAAATAATCCAGTCACACAACTTACATTAGCTAGTAAAGAAAGAACAAATTCCAATACTGACAACGTTAACCAGACGCCGCGCGGATTCTGAAATCAAACGACCGACAATAATTGTGATGTAGGGTACCATGGGGGAAAGTCGGCCACGGGAAATTTCGGCCACCTAAGCTTCAAGGCATTATATCTCGGTAACCATGCGACCGATAGAGACAAGTAGGATATCAATCGATTCCTTGAACTTTCCTCTTTCAAATGAGCTATTGGGTTCACCATTCGCTGAAACATCAAGCTCACGGGTTACGTTTTTCAAAAAGAGGTCAAAAATGACCAAACTTTAGACAGTGCGCAAAAACACCCTGTATGTTATAAATGAACACCCTGTATGTGGGGGGCAAGGGGGCATCGTACCCTACCCCCAGGCGAAGTTTCAACCAAATCGCCCCACTGGTACTGGAGATATAGCAAAAAACAATTTCAGTACTTAGTGGGGTAATTTCGGCCACCTAACGCCTGTACTGAAGGATGGGAAAAGTCGGCCGGCCGACTTTACCCCCCAGTACTGAAGGAAGATGCAACATTGTAACGCAGCGAAATTCTTCCTAGTTTGAGCTGATTTTTAGCAATTAGTTAGCTGATCCAGTTTGGCAACTTGTTCTGCTTCTCTTGCCACAGGGCGCACCCCTAAATTTGTCCTGACAGTCTCAAAAATATGCTTGAGAATCAAGTTGGTTCCTATAGGTGGCCGACTTTACCCCCCAGTACTGGATTCATAGGTGGCCGACTTTACCCCCCAGTACTGAAGGATACTACAACACTGTACTGGCAGTGAAATTGTTTCATTCACGCCCATCCACCTGTTAGTTAGAGCGAATTGACTGGCTATTTGGCTGGCCGATGCATTTGGCAGACTGTTCTGCTTCTGTTGCAACTGACCGCACCCTGATATTCGTCCTGGGAGTCTCAAAATACACTTTTTTCTTAGGTGGCCGACTTTACCCCCAGTGGCCGACTTTACCCCCCAGGATAAAAAGCGCCATAACTCTCTAAATAAGTTTAGCAATTCAGTCGCACTTGGCACCCTAAACTCAGCTTCAAAAGACCTATCTTTTGGTATATTACTTGCTTTGTTTCAGGCACGGGTTCCTGAGATCTGGTTAGGTGGCCGACTTTCCCCCATGGTACCCTAATTGCCAATAATTGTGCACTGGAACTTCCACTGTTGTCGCAACTGAATGCATATAGCAAGGTGGAATGGAAGCATACCCCGATCCACCATGTAACTGAGTAGGCCACGTTCGACAGTATCAGAAACGCCATACATGCTAGCCATGGCCAGAAGAAAAGCGCCATTTTGCGCCTCTGCAATCAGTGGACACAAAAATTCAGATACGACGACAGATGTGTTAAATAAGCCTTACGCTATAGCATCCATAGCCGAGCAGTCCAGCTGCTGCTAGCATGAATGTTGATGCAATCAATATGACAATTTGGATGACAAGAATTGCTGAAACGCAAAAACGGCAGAACCTGTGCGCCATGGGTCTTCTTCTTCTATTACTGCGTCACCACACATGGCTTCTACTAAAATACCGATGTATAGCCGTTCTTCTGGCGTTTCATAATATCTCTTGTAATTCCCTGGATATCGATTGTTGAGCACTTGGTAACCAAAATTTGGAACTCGCAGCGACCACAATCGAGCCAATTCTTGTCTGATTTCATCTGTTTGCCAACTGAAGAGAACCAGTTGGAACAAAGCATACACCTAAACAAAGACACTTCTTTTTTGGCACTAAATTTGTTAATTTTACGTACCATGATTCAGTGGCAGTGAGTGACTTACGAAACTCCAGACGGATGCAGAGATTGCCGACTTCCTCAGGCAAGTGTTTCTATTATTTTCCATGAGGTAACCTAACCTGCAGAAATAGCAGAAAATAGCACCTGCAGAAAGATTTTTATGACTCCAGTCCAGAGAGAGACTGCAAAAAAAGACCACGACCAACTAAAACTAAGCCAGGAGCATGGAGTCGCTTCATATGCATGCGCACGACAGTCAATTATGTTGTGAAGCAGGACAGATTTTGCTACCTTTACTGCCGCTAAGGAACGAGCCAGGTGGCAGCAATTGAAGCTGGAGACAACAAAGCACAAAAGGAAACCGAATGGATAATTATCATCGGGGATACTAGAGCCGTAAATCTTGCGCACGGTTGACTATAATCTCTTAAGCTACATTGAGCCAGGAAGCTTCACGTATTTACGACAGGTGTACGTATACGTATGCTTTAGCTATTGGGACGAGAAAGAGACGATACTACGAGGTTGCTGATACTGGGAGACTGTTGCTGACGAGGTTTGCTCTCAGCATGGGGTGTATGTAATAGGTATGTATGTTTTGGAAAGTGAGTCCTTGTGTCTCTTTTGTGTGATGATTATTCAAACAGAAGCCCCGCAAGATGATGTTGCCTTGCCAGACTTTGTCTTCTTTCATCCTTCTTCTTCACGGGGGTTTGACGACAAAACAGAAGAAGTACTTATTTAGGTACGTATGTATCTGAATTGAGTCGTCAAGAAGACTGGTTTAAGTGTTTTGACCGATCGCACCAACTCTGCAATGCACTCCTATATACGACGTGGGTGTACATGTACAGTACATATACGGTGGAGGTGGAAAGGCATGAAGAGTATTGGAAGTATATGCGCATTGCGATTATGCGCGTGTAGTATTCCGTCGTCATATCGCATGATTTGATGCACATGCATGCACAGAGTGTCTCATAATAAACCGACCGGCTATCAGCGCCTGTATCTCCACAATGGACTAGGCAGTTTTTCTGCGCTCTTTTTTATCGGAACGCCAAGGCTT
>JASAMW010007642.1:0-32597 GCA_030247985.1 Epsilonema sp. ZAB3_2
GTACATAATGTACATGCGTACGTCGTATCCACAGCGGCAGCAGAAAAAAGGTACAGTAATTGCAAAATGAATGAGGGTGTGAAGGTGATGAGACTTCGTCGTGGAACAGGACACCAACTGCTAATTTGAGCATCACGACCGGATACTTGACAGCCTCAGTTGTCCACGCTCGCAACTATCGAATTGTCAAGTGGAGCCATAATCGAGCGTGACGAAATGTGAAGCCTGACGCCACCTTGCAGTACATCTTTAGCCGCAGCCAGAACGTACTTATGTACGGAAGAATGGCAACCCTTTCAAATATTGCGACAGCAGCAGCCTGCGATGCGCGAGGGGCAGTTTTTGCAGGCTTCACGCTTTTCGGATGGATGCGACACTTTTCATTTATGTTAGCTAGCCAAAGCCGATCAAAACCTGCTGTAATGTAATGTGTGTACGGCAGTGTCGCAGTGAGTGGTGTTAGTACGTACGTAGTTTACGGCCGATAGATTGCTGTGTTGGTCAGTCCGCTAAATACAGCAATGAAGAGGTGGTTTTAGAGCGAGAAGAGGAAGCAATGGGAGGTAGCAGTGACAGATCATAGAGATGGGTTGAAGACGACATATCGCCACCCATCCCCTGCGAGGATACCTACACATGCCGCTGTCCTATCTAGATGAAATTAAGGGAGGCATGGGGTAAAGTCGGAGACACTGAGGAGAAAGTCGGACATCTGAAACCTGAACACTATCCTGTACTGTATCAAGTGTTCTTGACTGTATGTACGTATGAAAGAAGTTGAATATGGCAAAATCCAGCCCAATCCAGTGTGATACAGTACAAGATCCAGTTGTTTATCGGACGTACAGTCCAGTTGTTTAGGTACATACTGTACAAGCGAAAGCTACTGGCTGAGTGCAGTTTGGTATCCGGCTTTAGCCCGTGCTGCCATCGTATATATTTTACGTGTAGGTAAATCATCCTGATGTCGTCATCCCTGAGGGGTTGGCGCTTTTCGAAGGTGCGAGCGTGCGAAATTTTAACATCAAATTGCGCCGACGGGCGACACGGCTCAGGAGCTCACTCATCGTTTGCAAATGTTGACACTTGAGGAAAATTGGACGAACGGTCAGCTGCTGCTACACACCGCTCACATCAAGCCAGCATGCTATCGAGATGAAGTGCATACGTACGTATTATACAGTATAAGGTACCCCAGGAGCTATATGGGTATGTTCTATACGTACGTACGTATGTTTATGTACGTATGAACATATGGCAGGCAACAGTACCACACCACGTTATGTACTGTACCTACAATGGATACGTACGATACGTACATACGTACACGTGCACGATTGACGTATTATGTGTCTCTGCCAAAGGAAATACCATTGTAAATGCATTTGTGGTGATAGCTCAGCTGCAATAGGGCGAATTTGATCTGGTATGGGCTCTATCATCCTATTTTTGTAGTCGCTTCAACATAGGCTGAGCAGCTCTTGGCCACCTCCCCTTTGACCCACGACTCCCGGCACCACCGACCCTCAAAAATGTCCTTTTTACCCGTTGGACGTAATACGAAATTGTCCATATGGGAGGTTTTAACTTTTTTTACATTATTTTTAGCATGCACAATTTTTTCAAAAATTCGTTGTTGCTAGTACATTTTTTATGAAATTTCTATTTCTTGCTTTGCTTCACTGTGTACATAATTTGTTTTTTATACTAAATGCGCCATTAATGACGGAATTTTACAAAACTAAAAATTTTTAAAAACGTTTTGAAGGAAGGCGCATCCATCCATATACTTACTGTCGCGATATGTCCAAGGGGTAAAAAGGACATTTTTGAGGGTCGGTGGTGCCGGGAGTCGTGGGTCAAAGGGGAGGTGGCCAAGAGCTGCTCAGCCTATATTGAAGCGATATCAAAAATAGGATGATAGAGCCCATACCAGATCAAATTCGCCCTATTGCAGCTGAGCTATCACCACAAATGCTTTTACTGTGCGTATTTCCTTTGGCAGAGACAAATAATACGTAAGGTACGTATTGACTTTCAGCCGAAAGCACCAGACAGACATCTGCACACAGGCAAATACTTGTACTTGCGTTCTGAACTTAGCTTGCCTAGATATGTACTGTATGTCCATTGCTAAGCCTAGCCTACGTTCATTGTTCATAGCCTAAGCGCATGTTCATTGCTAAGCCTAATCCTAAGCCTAAGCCTAAGCCTAAGCCTCAGTCTAAGTCTAAGCCTAAGCCTCAGCCTGTCTAAGCCTAAGCCTAAGCACATGCCAAACCTAAGCCTAAGCCTAAGCCCAACCTAGTCTAACCTCCGTGCAAAGCCTGTATGCGATGTTACGTACGTATATCCCAAAGTACTTACGTATGTATATAACCCATAACAACTGTAAAGACTTACAGAGAATGGTACGTTACGTACGTACACATACATAAAGTACCGTCGTACCACATAAATTACGTACTGTTGAGTACGTACTGAAGTAAGTTACGTTCGTCACTTTTAATTTCAATTTTTCTTCGATGAATTGACGCCTTTTTCGGTTTTCGCCTCTTCATCTTGTTTTCTTCCTCACGTTTTCTATGCCGTTTCTGCGCAAGAAAAGTTTCTAATGTCTGTGCATGCAGATGCAATGCAGGCGCGTATGGCCAAATCTGGGCCAATCTTGTGCCTCAAACCTTGTCGAAGAAGACTTTTTGGAATGGAAGTCTTACAGTCCCATATATGTAAGTGTACATACATCTCCATGCATGCTGCCACGCGCACATGTTTTAAAGGGGGGTTCCCTATTTTGCGCCACCAACCACAGGTTTTCAGAGAAGTTCTAGGTGTAAGGTGAGTCAAGTCAAGACATCCCCACCTCACGCATACAAAATATGATATTGCATAACACTTTCGACAAGATACAGTGCTGTGTAATGTAATGCACAAAGTTACGTATTGCATAATAAATATTGGAGAAAATAGAAAAGCGTGGAAGCGATTCTTGTTCTCACGCTAACTACAGGAGAATCATGATTACGGTTTTTATGCTTAGTTCGAGCTTATTTTTGGCATTATCTGCTGAAGCGAAGATCAGTGAAAGTAACAAGCTTTTTTTACCTCATTCTATCTATCTAGAATTTATGATACCGTATGCACGATGTACATGTCAATTACGTACAGTACGTAATGTTAGCGCAACCGATAACTACTGTTATTAAATCATGCGTGATCTGCCTCATTTTGAATGGTTTTTTCGAAAGGATACGACCTCAAACGGCTTCCCTATGATCTGAAACCAGTGCACTTTATGGTCGGTAGATGGAAGTTAATCGGTATCCGCGGAATTGCAGAACAGTTAAAACCGCCAGACGTCATGGATTTTAGCATCAATCCGATCCCCATGTTTGGAGCTAGAGTGCTGAATCTAACGTAAAAGCTGATTTCTGTTTTATTAAAATTTGATGACCAAAATTTATTGTGAATGAAGTGTGTTCACAAGTTGCACTAAGCGCTTTAGTTCTGGCGCTGGGTCGCTAGGTGACTCTCTCTGAATAACCGTGACTTTCAGTGCAACCTTAGATCGGCGTCGGTGTCGCGGACGACATCGTTTATTCTCCGCTCGCGTTTTTTCTTCCCAGCTCCCTGCTGAGGTCGAGCGCGCCGCCGACGCTGATCGAATGTTGTACTGAATGTGCACTAATCAAGGGGGCTACCTCGGACCCAACACTACCTAGCGCTTTAGCGCAACTCGTGAATGTACGTAGGCTGAAGCTCCATTCGAACTTAGTTTAGTTCCTGACTATCAGGGGCAACGATTTTAGAGATCTGGGGAATTATTTTCTTATTGCAGAGCCAATTATGTGGATCACGAAAATCCAAACCGTATTCGAATGACCATGTACGGTTTTGTGCCAGTGAAAAATGCGACGGTGCGAGATCCACGGATTCACACAGCACTCATTTCAACCTACAGCACAGGTCTGGTCTGTGGTCAGACAAGGGCTATCCTAAAGAATTTACCGGATTTACCCCACAATATGTACCCTACGTTATAATGAATATTGGCAACATCTTTGTCAACTTTTTGGCATAAACCATCTTTTTCTTATTCAAGGTTTCAACACAATCGAACAGGGCATGGTCTATCCGGGAAGGCTAATCCGATATCATCTGAAGCAGTTTATGCGGCGCAGCTTCGGCCTTAGCGACTACGATTTTACCATTAGCAAGGTTAACAGTGTTGTCTTTGGGCAAGGTTACCAACACCAACGGACATTTATTTAGGCGTACATACAGATCTCGCGTGCGCTGGTACGTATACTGTATACGTACTTTACTACGTATGTATGTAGGGTACGTACTGTACTGTACATGTACTGTGAATGAAAGCGCATTCACAAACATGAATGTTATTTTTCAGATGAAGCGCGAATTCAAGGTGGAGGGCAATCGAATGACCATGAAAGTGGAAACTCAAACGGACGCCGGTGATGACATTTACAATGCGGGATACTGGAGAATTGAATAGACAATTTTTGTAGTAATAATTTTCAATTATTTCTGACTGCACACTTACACACAAATAGCTCAAATAAATGGCAGTCATTTGCCCAACATGGTTGAAGTGTACAGTATAATTGATGAAACTAATTTCTTGCATTAATCAAAAATTATTTAGTTGCTGGCAGGCAAAATAAAATCATAGTAGTTGTCGAAAATACATACGCGGAGCCAAAGGGCAAAAATTGCGGATTTTGTAAAGGCGAGTGAGTGAGTATATCTATCTAACTTAATCTTCAGTAATTGTAACCGCCGTGAGACATCATGTACCTAAGTACGTACAATGTAGGTACACTATTGTACAGGGTGTTCCATAATAAACTCACCGGATGTTTGTGCTTCTCATTCATCAACGGAGCGTTCGATTTCAGTACGCTTTTTTACATTTGGTAGCTAAGGCTTCTAAAATGGCGCAGGCAAAATTTCAGCCCTGTACTCCTTCTACCGAGGAAGTTATGAAAGCTCAAACTTTTGGACACAAAAATCCACGTTTTTTACTATGGGGACTAAATCCGGGTTAAGGCGGAAGTTAGCACTCTACGGACGAGTTTTTCAATTTTTCTTCATACTACCGCAGCAGATTTGGTTCTGCCGCATTCTGCATAGGATATTGAACATGTTTTGAAATTGTATTGGCTTTGGGATGGTAGAATATTCTCTCCACGTTGGTAGAACAGTAGGAAAATCCTCGATTTCTAAGGTTAGCCTTTTTGAGCTGTTTGAGCCGCTTCCTGTTGGCCTAGAAAGTTGAAATTTTGCATGCATAAACTTTGAAGCCTTGGCTACTTATTACAAAAGACCGCATTTGAAAATGACACCCCGCTGTGGAGATAGAGACACAAACAGCCGGTGAGTATATTATGGAACACCCTATACATTCGGTTGTACAGTACGTGTACGTACTGTGCACGTATAACGCACATATAAATGCAGGCACCTTTGCAAGGTGACAAGAGTTATGGAGAGTTACTGTAACCTTAGCGTGGAGTTGTTTTACGATAGGCCTACATACATACCTACTGTATATATTTATTTGTTTTAAGACCGACATCCTAACCAACTGCCACCCCAATAATAATGTGAAGGTGAGGCCTTGGGTGTCGTTTGTAAAGGCCACGATCTTTTGTTTTCCGCTGATCGTTACGAATTTATTTCTATGGTCGTATTTTTTCCCAATCGTACAGAGATCTTGATCTCTACATATCACCGATTCGGTTTGAATGCTCAAACAACCGTGAATTGGACAAGAAAATGAACGCCTATTTTTCCAAAGTTCCAGGATAAAACTAATGCAAAAACTTTGTTGTGTACGTACGTACGTACTTGTACGTTGATCCTACTCCGTCAATTCAATGGATATTCTTGTCTTGCTGACCTCCACATTTTTGTTGCCACAACTGGTAAGCTACCGCGTAATTTTGCACTGCGTAAGAAAGTGCTTCCGTACATTTTCGGTGAAAAGCTTGTGCCTTGTCTCACATAGGAGTTCACCGCAGACATAAAAACCAAACTTTCTTCGTCCTCCAAGACTTCTTCTGGTTCCGACAACAAAAGCTCTCACAGAACAAGCTACGCTTTCGGGTTTGATCGGCTATGGCCCAACGCACAAGTTCCCTACCGCTTTTCCCAAGAATTCCTGCAGCAAAAGCCGGACGCCTATCGCCTGCAAGTCTATCGCGCGATGCGACAATTAGAGTTGGTAACTTGCGTCCGCTTCTACGAAATTGCTTCTCCGAATTCGGTGGGTGGTAACGCATTCCGTCATTCGTCGCAGTACTTGCTGATTCGCGGGGACGGTGCCGCTTGCTCATCTCACGTTGGTCGACGTCAAACTCAGAGCGGAAGAATTCAGAATAATACTGCAGTGGCAAACACAAATTTTATACAACCGAGACGAAATAATTCCCTGAATTTGCAACCGCCAGCGGAAGTAAAAAGAGAACGCAGATCGCGACACACGACGCTGAATTTGGCACGGCCCTGCTTTCGACGGCCGGACGGAATTCTGCACGAATTGCTGCACGTGATTGGGTTCGGCCACGAACAGTCGCGGGCTGATAGGGACGCCTACGTGAGCGTCGCGTGGCACCGCATTGAGCCGCGCTTCTGGTTCACGTTTTTGCCGCGCTCGGATGGCCACGCTCTGCTGCGATATGTGGTACCGTACGACTATGACAGCATTCTGCACTACGGGCCGCGCGATTTCGCACGTTCTCATACGACGGCCAAAAACGCTGTGGTGCAGGACGGGTTGAACATTGCCGACGAGAATGCAGCTGGGGATGTGTTAACCTCTGTCAAGCCTGGATTTCGGGTGCGCCGCAACAAAAGCATGTCAAAACTGGACGCTCTGAAGGTCAACCTACTGTACAGTTGTCGGCGTGAACTGAGAAGTTTTATGCGGCAATGCGAGGATTTGCTGAGAGATTGTAGTGCTTTTTCAAGCGAGCGAGAAGATTGCGCCAATTCGACCTACACGAGAACCGTTTGCCCCCGAACGTGCGGAAATTGCAGGATATGAGAATGTGAAAATTATGTAAAATAGTACAGTACCGTATACGTGTATTAGTATGTAGGCCTGTGCTGTGGGTGTAGATAATGCGTGCCTCCTTACCATGGAACGCGCTCGGTTAGCTTTTATGCTGGTTCTTTCATAGACAACTTTATGGATGTCTACACTGGCGTGTTGAAGTACTGTACGCTCGCCTCGCTGGACCGCAAATTGTCCATGGCTGTACTATTTTCTAAACTGCGCAGATCTTTCAATAGAAACGGAAATGTGGAAATCACTAATAAACATCTGCGAAGGTTAGAATATGGTCCAGCCATGGACAATTTGCGGTCCAGCAGGGCGAGAGTTCTTCAACACGCCGGTATAGACAATAGACATCATAAAGTTGTCTATGAAAGAACCAGCATAAAAGCTATCCCACGGGGAATGTGGGTGATAAAAAAACACTTTGCTGTCGGTACACACTTCAGCATGCGTGTGAAACACAATCCAAGCAAGCTTGTATGTACGTACGGTAGTAGTATAGGTCAATGCAGTTGCAGCCAACAAAAAACAAAACTTGGCGCCAATAATTATCTTTAAAGTTAAGACAAGCCACTCCGCACAGCGAAGCCTTTAAAAATTTGTATGTTGAATGTAATTACATTATGTGTAGTGTTGTGTACGTTACGTAACGCACGATATGTAGGTACATCATACAAAGACATATCACAATGTTACAGACACGTACTGTATGTCGGTGTATGTAGGTACGTACAGTAGTACGTACTGCTCCATTTGAGTTACAATCACGCAATAAATCAATCATCTGGCATGCCCGCATCAAAGTTAACTCTCAGCTTCCGTCAAAACATAGAAGACTTTGCCAGAGACATTACACAGTACGTAGAACGGCTGAAATGAGTAGCCAACAGGCCGCTTAGTGCAGTCTTGGTGCAGCTTCTTTCTTTACTTATATGCACGTTCGGCCCAAATCGCGTAACCGCACAGTAGCCCAAGCTCCCTTCTCCTGCACTATGTAATGTAGTATGCATGTTTGTATGTACGTATGTAGTTGATGTTACTGTCTTGTCGTGGAAGGAAAAGAGTTTTGTCGGACCAGACGGCATGGTGACCTGTCCAAAGACGAAACCTCATTTTCCGATACCGATTCTACCTATATCTGTGATAGTCCATCGCGTTGTATGTTCTGCGCCTACTGTCCTCTCACTTTTCTTATTCATGAACATCACAATCACATGATGTCCTTTCTCAGACATGATGGAATGCGCGTGACTTTGCACCGGTCTGCTATAATACAGTTTCGTTTCAGTTTTGGCGGTCACTCAATGAACAGTTGTCTGATTTTTGCTCTTGAAAGTGTGAATCTTTAGCGGAATTTTTCCGCTGCATATCTGTCTGTATGGTAATTTCGTAGAAAATGAAAATGGATGTACGTCCGTACCTACCTGTATGCAGATGTGCGTAGTATGTATGTACACATTGTTGCGAGTGTAGTGTTAGTGTACACGTAGCCTCCCTGTTTTGTAGGTACTTATATACAGTAGGTACTTAGGCTACTGTACACGTACGTACGTACGGTATTATTTGCTTCCGCTTCCTGCTAGAGAATCGTTCAGCCACCTCCGCACTTTCGAAGAGCATGAGATTTTTTACTCCAGCGCTTCGCGCTGGAGTCTAATGGTGTTACTTTTTGGAAACCACGTACGTAATTCGTTCATCATAGGAACATACGTTTTCATGTAAGTACGCGTTAAACATAGCGGAAGCCTTAACCATTGGCTCAGTAGTTAATTTTGGCGACCTGTGTTGAAGCTTCTTAAAGTTGGAAAAGATCAGTAGTGGAGTAGGCGGAAATGATCTGAAAAAATTCCCCTTTGTTTCAGGCCAGTTTGGAGCCACGGACCTTCCGATTATAACGCGCGCAACTTATCCACTCATTCATCGCGCCAGTTGAGTAAAATCAGCCAAAAGCCCTTCTTGAATAAATTCTATTTTTTGCTGCTAGAGCAGGGCTGTTTGTCGGGCGAGCGGGATTACGTCATATGACGTAATTTATTTCTGCTGCTAGAGCAGGTTTGTTTGTCAGCGAGCGGGATGACGTCATGATGTCATTATGAATTATCCAATCAGCTTTGAGTATTCACGTGAGTTGGCAGCAAGAGTAGTTGTTCTTTATTGTTATGCTTTCAGCAATGTGAAGAGAGGTTGTGTTGGTGAAGGCTTCTGCTGGTTGACGTTATCATTGGTGGAATTTCATAATCGTTCCCTTTGTTTGGATTGGAAGGGAAGGCTTGCTGTTCTATTGACGATTTGAACTGGTAAGGAAAGTGGTAGGTTTTTTTGTTGTATTTGCTTCATATTTCGTAATCGTTTGTAAAAGAGGCAATTTTTCTGTTTTGTTGTTTTTGCTGGCATGTTTGTTTTTTTTCGTATTATATTTTGTGTTTTGGTGTATTTGCTGGCGTGTTTGTATTTTTTCTGATTATATTTTGTATTTATTTGATGATTGGTGTTAGTATTGTGATTATTTCATAATCGTTGTTTGGTTTTGAAGTGAAAAATAATTTTTTGCTGTTTGTGTTTTTTATTGTGCCAGAAATGTTTTTGTATTTTTTTATTTATTTGAGATTTCATAATCGTTATTTTTGCATTTGTGAAACAGGGAAATATTGGTATTTATTATTTATTATTTTCCTTTTCTATTTATTCGCTTTTCCTATTTCCATTCCCTTTTTATACAGAGGTGCATTGCTATACTGTTTTCCTGGTTTAGAAGAAAAGAGCAGGTGTGTTCAGAAGAATTGGTTTGCTGTGTTTATGGATGCTTTGGATTATTTCATCATCTATTTTGAAGATGCTGCTGTCAAAATTCTGCCTAATGCTGTGGACAAGGAATATTTTCTTTGTGTGCTTCTGATTTTGATACAACAAATAATTGGTAAGACCTGTCACATTTGTTTTATTTGTTTTGTTTGTTTTGCTATTTGTGCTATCAAAAATATATAATTGGGCTTAGGGGAAGAATGGAGCACACAGTGTAAATGAAGGAGGTAATCCCTGACTCATATTCGCCCCATTTTACTGGGTTTTTCAATTCCCCATTTTATTGGGTACTCATTTTATTGGGCTCTATGAAACCATTGTATTGGGTTTTACAAACCCATTTTATTGGGTTTTTCGATTCCCCATTATAATGGGTACCCATTTTATTGGGTTTTACGAAACCATTTTATTGGGTTTTATGAACCCATTTTATTGGGTTTTTCGATTCCCCATTTTATTGGGTTTTTCGATTCCCCATTTTATTGGGTTTTACAAACCCATTTTATTGGGTTTTACGAACCCATATTATTGGGTTTTTCGATTCCCCATTTTATTGGGTTTTACGAAACCATTTTATTGGGTTTATCGATTTTTATTTTATTTTATTTTATTTTTATTTTATTGGGTACCCATTATTATTGGGTTTTACGAACCCATTTTATTGGGTTTTACGAACCCATTTTATTGGGTTTTTCGATTCCCCATTTTATTGGGTTTTACGAAACCATTTTATTGGGTTTTATGAACCCATTTTGTTGGGTTTATGGATTTTTATTTTATTTTTATTTTATTGGGTACCCATTATAATGGGTTCGTAAAACCCAATAAAATGGTTTCATAAAACCCAATAAAATGGGTATCCAATAAAATGGGGAATCGAAAAACCCAATAAAATGGGGCGAATATGAGTCAGGGATTGCCTCCTTTGTTTACACTGTGTGCTCCATTCTTCCCCTAAAGCCCAATTATATATTTTTGGTGTTATATTGCTTTGTGTTTCTATATTTTGTGTGATTTGTGCTTTGTTTTTTAAGCTCTGTGTGCATTGTATGTGCAATGTGATGTGCGATTTTTTGTGATTAGTATCTACAGGAGATGTGTCACCCAAAATGGCTAATCTGAGCAGAATACTCACATGTAAGAGAATCTGAGCAGAAATACTTGTATATCACAGAGATTGAGCAGAAATGCTCATATATCAAAGACTCTGAGCAGAAATGCTTGTCTATCAATGAATCTGAGCAGCAATGCTCGTCTATCAATGAATCTGAGCAGCAATGCTCGTCTATCAATGAATCTGAGCAGAAATGCTTGTATATCAAAGACTCTTGAGCAGAAATGCTTGTATACCACAGAGACTGATCAGAAATGCTCATATATCAAAGACTCTGAGCACAAATGCTTGTATGCCACAAAGACTGAGCAGAAATGCTTGCATAACTGAGAGACTGAGCAGAAATGCTTGTATATCAGAGAGAATTTGTGCAGATATGCATGTAGATTGAATGAAAGTGAAACAACACAACAGAATGAATGCATATCAATAGCCAAGGGAAATAATATGAATAGTTATTGGTACTTTGGGAAAGATTTGTTGTTTGCTTTATTGCTGGGAAATGTGTAATCACATTATAGTTATTTAACTAAATATTTAATTTTTATTATTTAACATAAATATTTAAAAATGTTGAATATTTATTATTTAATATGAATATTCTAATATTATTTTATTTAATTTAATATTTAATTAATATGTAATATTTATCAATATTTAATTTCTAGTACATTTTTGGGTTAAACCTATAAACCTGGTCACCTAAGCTCTTTTGATGGACCAAATGAACCAAATAAATAATGAAATAAATAAATAATAAATAAATCTAATATAAATAAATAAATAATAGGAAATGATGAACCAAATAAATACATTTTAGTTTGAATATCTAATATTATTTGTATTATTTAACATAAATATTTAAAAATGTTGTATTTATTTAAATTTAATATTTAATTAATATGTAATATTTATCAATATTTAATTTCTAGTACATTTTTGGGTTAAACCTATAAACCTGGTCACCTAACCTCTTTTAATGGACCAAATGAACCAAATAAATAATGAAATAAATAAATAATAAATAAATCTAATATAAATAAATAAATAATAGGAAATGATGAACCAAATAAATACATTTTAGTTATTTAATTAAATATTTATTTTTATTATTTAACATAAATATTTAAAAATGTTGAATATTATTATTTAATATGAATATCTAATATTATTTGTATTTAAATTTAATATTTAATTATTATGTAATATTTAAATTTAATATTTAATTAATATTTAATATTTTAATTAATATTTATATCAATATTTAATTTTTAGTACATTTTTGGGTTAAACCTATAAACCTGGTCACCTAAGCTCTTTTGATGGACCAAATGAACCAAAGAAATAATGAAATTAATAAATAATAAATAAAAATATAAAATACATAAATAATAGGAAATGATGAACCAAATAAATAGCTCGTAAAGAGGAAAGTTCAAGGAAGCAACTGATATAATATTTTGTCTTAATTGGTCCATTGGTTACTGGGGTACGCAATGCTATACTGCTATGAAACTGGTGGTCAGATTTACCCATGGTTGGGTTTACCCCATAGCATATTATTATTATTATTATTATTAAATTATTATTTTATTATTTAATATATTATTATTATTATTATTATTATTATTATTATTATTATTATTATTATTATTATTATTATTATTATTATTATTATTATTATTATTATTATTATTATTATTATTATTATTATTATTATTAGACTAACTCTCTCAAAATTTTGAAAATAAGGGAAAAATTCCAATTTTCGGATTTTTAGCTTAAACAGCTTTAACTTCTGAACCAAGAGGGCCAGAGAGCTCAAAATTTGTCTGAACATGTACCCCCATAGGGTCTATGTGTATGCAAATTTATAGCCCCAAAGCCCCACTGTGGGGTTATTTACGCCCATTTTAGGATGAAAAAAGTGAAAAATCAGGGTCAAATTGTGGTCAACTTTGAGGCCTTATATCTCAGGACTGGGTGCGAATTTTGGACCCGGTCTTTTTGTAAAATACTTAAAATTAGTTTGGCTATCAACTCACGTCATCAACGCAAAACTGAAAATTACCCCCCTGTCTGCATAATTCTCAATACTACCTGACATCGCATTTTAAAAGATGATGTAGGATCTGTGTGTAGGAAATAGTTTTGTGTAGTGTAGAAACAGAATGGGCATCATTTTGAATCAGCTTTATACCTTAGCTATTTCAGCAAAGCCAGCAAGGGCAGCGAAGCTGCCCGAAGCTGGTGTGCTGACTGACAATGACCACATTTCTCTATGCTAAAACAATCAACTTTGAGCTTCTAGCTTAAACCATTGCAAATCCCCAAATAAACTGAAGCAAGCAAGCCATGCCATGCCATGCCATGTGCTATGCCATGCTCATGCCCTATTTGCAAAAACGTTCATTTGTGTGGTATTTAGAAATACTTCAGTATGTATAAATTTTTACCTCTATATTCCAAATACAATTTACTCAAATAAAATCTTTCTCTTAAAGCAAACAAATTAAAAAAAGCTTATCCGCTGGAGTTTCGCTTTTTCAAAAAGAAAAAGAAAGCAAACCATAAAACAAAAACCCTAAAACCTTTAAAATTTACACCTACCTTAATATGAATTGGTCTCTCAACCATAAAAAATACACCCTATTCGAATAGAAAGAAATGTTAAAATAAAAAAAAAAAAAAAAAAAAAAAAAGAAAAGAAAAAAAAAAAAAAAAAGAAAAAGAAAATAGAACAAAAAAAAAAAACACACCCCCCAACAACCAACAACCACCCCCCAAAACAAACAACCAAACCCGGACACCTAAGCTTTTCAGAATTTGCCGCTTCAGCAAATGATGAACATGGTAGCTCATTTAAAAGAGGAAAATTCAAGGAATCGATTGGTAGAATACTTGTCCCACTCCCAATCAGTCGTATGGCTGCTGAGATATACTAGGTGTCCGGGGGTTTACCCCACAGTACCCTACTCGATTTGTAGTGAATTGCGGCCTGTTTTTAGATGGAGATAACCGCACACGCTAAGTTTTGAATGCTTGCACTTCGCCAGCTCCTAGAGTGGTAGTGGTCATGAGCTTGGCGCTTTAGCTTAGCTTGGTACGGTACTTGTTTGACCCGTATACTGTACATATATATACTGCACGTTTCATTTGCAGGAAAGAAAGCATTCAATCATAACACAGACGGCGAAAGAGCCGACCTTCAGCAACTGATGCAGATTTGTTGCGATATCGGGTGTTCATTGAGTGATATTCTGCCTTACTGCTCACCAAATTTACTATCATAAAGTACTGTGTATATCAGTATGAAACATTTCAAGGAACGATTGTACACAATAAATATTTTGCTGGCAAATTACAATTATATTCAGCCTCTCGCAGCTTCTCTGGTTAATCGACTGCTTCGCTTTCTTTTCAACCGGGAATGAATGCCTACTGATCCGGCGAAACAAAATTTTATGGCAGGGGAATACAAACTGTCCAAATTGTGGCGTTGACCATCGTAAAATTCTGGGGCAAGTTTTCTGATCTGTAAATTCAATCGATCAAATATCTCTACATTGTTTCCCATTGTGCAAAAATGCAACCAAAACCAAGGTTACTCTTACTGCAATATGCGTGTACCTACCTAGCAGTAAGCTGTTTGAATTCGTTCCTGTCTTACCATTGGTAAAAATCTTGCAGGAACGTTAGGAAAATCATGGTGCTCCAAATGATGGCCGAAGTTCATGTAAAACGGATTAAGCCATCCGTAATACGATACGGTGTCTTCTTTGCCAAAGAAAAGCGTGTGGGCGACCAAGCCCCAAAGTCCGATGAGGTTGGTTCCAGTGGCCACAAAGAAAGACATGGCAAAATGGGTCCAGACCCACGGATACCCGAACCAAAACAGGCCAGCGGTCACAGCCAACATGGAGCCTTGGTTTATTCTCTCCTCCCAGCTGAAAGGCTTGCGAAGCCCTTGGAACTTTGACCTCAGATTCTGAAAAATGGGATTCATTTGCAGCCACAGAAATCGCGACGCAGGAGTCCTGTTTAAGAGCCTCATTTCCAGCTCTGTTGGGTACTCCACATCCAGCGTGTGTTCGCCTTGGAATTTGTGGTGATCTTTGTGGTGTTTCTTGTAGAAAGCGAACACCGGAACTCCGCAGAACAGATTCAGGAAGAGTCCGTAAAGTTGGTTCCAGCGAGGATAGGACGGTCCGAAGACCAAGTTGTGCGAACTTTCGTGCAGAAGCAAGAATAGATAAGTGGAAATCCAGCTACCGAGAAGAATGTTATTCGCGAATTTCAGCGGCATTGAAATCTGATTGTTCAGTAGGCCTAACAAAAGCTGAAGAAAACAGAGGCAGAGGCCGATCAGCGCCTGAATTGAGTCGCCACGAGCCGACATCAGCTTTCGAATTTCAGGGTGCTTACCTAAAAATTATTTGTTTATTTAGGTTAGCCACCTATTTATTTATTTATTTATTTATTTATTTATTTATTTATTTATTTATTTATTTATTTATTTATTTATTTATTTAGTTATTTAATTATTTTTTATTTAGTTATTTATTATTTAAAGTTAATTTCTAGCTAAAGGTTACTGTAGCTTCCGCTTACGCAATATCAAGGCTCTTCTTGACACATGAGGTTGGTCGGTGTATTCCCAAGTGAAGCTGTGATCATCGGATAGGAGATTACCCATCTCACCCTTGCGGATTTGAAGTCTTCTTTCTACTGCCCATGCGTAGATCTACAATATCTATTGACCACCGCGCATAATACTCAAGTACACTCGCCCGTCCTACGTGTCGACGTCATGAGGAAAACATTTTTTCCTCACACAGTCTGCGTTACATCGTAATTTTCCCTGGGAATTGTCACAGTAGGTTTCCAGCACACAAACGTTACGTACGTACAGTACATGCAACTTAACTGTGTTAAACGCGTACGGACGGAAAGTTTACGTGCCCGTCGGTGTCGTGTTTCGTATGTCCCACATTTCCGGAGGTGTACCTACAAGTGTATGTTATGTACGCACGTTTACGTACACGTACGTTATGTACGCACGTTTACGTACACGTACAGTACCTATACAGGTAAGGTGAATATATACAGTATTTTCCTTTGTTTACAATTTTGCGAAAAATTATATGTGCCCATTTGAGGTAAGAAGTAGGATACTGTACCGTAGTGACGAAGGTGTTACGTTGTTTTTCTAAAAAGCGCTGGCGGGCATAGATGGAATCTCGGTACAAAGTCACCACAAACATGTTACCAAACAAAATAAAAAATATTATTGTACAAACGTCAATTTGTCAGTGAATGATACTAAGAGTTGGCAGTGACCGGATGTGTGTGAATTAAATAATAATAATAATTACTGATGATATAGGTACACCTCAGATAAGAGTTAGCAAGGCACAGCCTTTTGTCAGACATGTACCGTTAAACAAAACGGCTCTTGGCACCATAGAAAAAGCTGCATATTCCTGCGTATGTGCATTCCTGAACTGTATATGTAGTGTGTACATTACTGTAGACGATATACATAATCCCTAACGTCTCTTACCGCCTCAATAGCACCACTGTTAGCACAAAAATGCCAAGCCACCTAGAATAGAATGTTCTTTTTTCAAACAAAGTAGCAGCAACAGTGCCGCGGCTGCTAGTACTGAGTAATCCCTGAAGCAGTGTTTCGTTGATATTTCTCGCTCGCCGATCGTCCTCAAATCGGGGCTGAGATCCGACGTTGCAGCGATTGGCTGAGCAAATACAGAGAAGAAAATCGACGCCGCCTGGCGGATACGGACCGAAACTGCTCGGAGTTAGCAGATGACAACCCGGAACCTGAAAGCGTTCCAGCTGCTGGAAGGAATACTTGAGAATCTGTTCGGAGCAACCGCGAACCGTGAAATTGGCATCTGAAAAGAAAAGGCGAGAGTTGGTATGTTGGCTACCACGCCTTACCGTACAGTACAGGTTTCAATTGTTGGCTTAAAATTCTAGCTTGGATTCATACACATAGCAGGGTAATCTGGGGTAAACCCGGCCATCAGAGCTCCTGTGAACTTGCTGTTTCAGCAAATGATGAGCCAAGTACGTATGTACACAGTCGCTCATTTTGGAAGAGGAGAGTTCAAGAAATCGGTTTACGTTCATCGTACCAAGGGTCCATGATCGTACACCTCAATTGGTACATATCCCTTTAACTAGGAATGAGCCAAAATCGGGTGACGATCATGAAAATGGCCCAGATCCGAAAAAAATTATCGCCATGAACTACTAGCGAATCCCCATGAATCGGACTAAAAATGGATCGTCAAAATCGTGTCAAAAATTTCGAAAATTTGAACGGGCGATTTTGCAAAAAGAGGCCCTGAAAACTTGTGACGATTATGCTCGAAACAGGGTCATAACTCGTCAGGTCAAAAGTGGTCAAGAGAAGCACTCGTCACCAAACTGTGTATTATGTGAATCATCGTCATAATCTTGTGTAATAAAAAAGTCATTCTGAACATTGTCATCGTTGTTGTCGTCACAGGTACAGCGCGCACGCGTGCGCGTTCTCAAAACAAGTGATCATACATATTTATTATGCGCAGTGAGCAACAAGTGAGCAATGTAAAGTGACCTCTATGCTCGAGAGTTGAGCTTTGGCCCCCACGTGGCGAGGCAGCAAAACTGGGCTGCAGTACTGAATTGCTCTTTTGCTCAAAGGTGCCGGCGCACCAAGTCCCTTGCCTCTTCAGATCAGAAATTTTGTTTGTTGTACACACTCCTTCCACCCAACTTGTCCAGTCAAAAAAAAATTTCCCACGATTGTATGCTTTGAAGCAAAAATAGGCACTGATTCATTTACTTTGTACATACCCTACCTCGCGCAATTTTGAATGCGCGCCAATTCCTAAAGTGCAATTTTGAAGCTGACTGAAAGGTGCAAATGCCGTCTCTGATGCACTGCTACCGAAAATAATCATAGTATTACTTGTTCCACTTCTGCAGTAAGCTCTAAACCTCAGAAATAGTTTTGGCGCTATGCATTGGGCACTTTTTATGTTTTGCCAATAGGGGGCTATTCATTGGGGGTGGTGATATCGTTATCTAGTTTTGAGGTCCGTTTTGGATAAATCGCCCACTCATTTTTAATGAACTTTGTGACATGAATTTGACGTTTTTTTCCAAAACAAAGTGATTGCGATTTTTCGAAAGATGATGGGCGAGTTTTTCAATGAGTTTTTGACGATTTTTTGGGTGGACCCATACAGTATATGGGTCTATCTTCACAAGAAGGGATATATCAAAATCCGTCTCTGTGTGCCTTAGTTTTACTGTTTCGCCACATGGGGGCTGAAGTTCAACTCTTGAGTGTAGAGGCCACTTTACGGAATTGACTAAATGGTGCTCCTTTTGGGCTTTTGCATGCTTCACCTCTGTGGCACTTTCAAGAGCAAGTCAAATTTTCTTTCCTGAAACAGGGGCACTGCTTTGAGGATCAAGACTTGCTCGGGCATTTGCAAAGCGATTTGTTGGAGTAGGAAGTTTTTGAATTTTGAAAGCTTAATCTTTGCAACCGTTTGATAGATGTACATGTGCTCAGTAGTAATAGTAAGCAACAAGTAAACAATGTTTACATCGTTTATCACAACACACACAAGAAAACACGAAAAAATACAGGAAATAGCATACATACAATAGCTACTGTGTATTCAAACCATTCATTCATTCCCACTTCTGCACCACTCAGTAGTATACATACATGTAAGTCTGAATATATGACGAGAAAGTGAAAAAATATCGACACAATAAACTCATGACGACTGATAAAGTCATGGTGATAAAAAAAGGAACATCGTCCGATAGAAAAATTTCGACGATGTTTTTGAAAACAAATGCAAAATTTTTCTAAGTCCAAAATCGCCACCACTCTCAGATCAAAATTATGACGATCTAAAAAAACTTTTGAATCGATTGTCAAAATGACATGCCGATTTTAGCATATATATGGGAAAATTGACGATTTTTTGCCCGTTTTTGGAAGAATCGGCACGAATTCGTGCCGATTTCAGACAAAATAAGGGACAAAAAAAAGTCAAAAAAAGACGATTTCAGTTTGAGTAAAAACGGCGATAAAAATTTCGTTTCGGGACGATTTCATTTTTGATTTTTCAAAAAAATCGGCATAAAAATTTTCGTGCCGATTTTCCATTCCCACTTAATCGGATATTGTACATACATACATATACATTGGTTGCTGATAATATATGCGGCCCTGAACTTAGGTGGCCGGACCTTCTCATGGCCGGGTTACCCCATGGTACCCTTACGTATTTACGTAGGTACTAACTAACCGTCAACTAATGGAGCGAGAGTGACGCAGGCAGTGGAGCGAGTGCAGATCTGCGCTTGTTTCGATCGAAGCTCGATAGCAGTGTCCAATGAAAGGTGGCATCGATCGCTGATGCCTGAGGGCATTTGCCAGAAGAAGATTCGCTGTCGCATAATTGAATTCTTCAAATCCGCGTCCAGCTCGGCGAATCCGTTCATGCAGTGAATGCACTCAAATCCTGGAAAAGCCTGCAGGTTTTCTAATGAAAACGATCTTACATGCGGGGGGGGGGGGGGGGGGCTGTGCGCAGTACGAGCTTAAAGGCAAGGGGTCCCCAAACACCGACTTTCAAATTTTTGCGTTCAAACCAATTTTATGCCATAAACTACATTTTTAACGAAGTGTGTTTCACTTTTCACTTGCGCTTCACTACGTACATTGTGTTTCAGTTGTTGAGCTTCTTTACCTGAAGCAATCCTGAGCAAAAATGTGGTGGAAATCAGCAATAATTCCTCCAGGAATAGCAGGCAGTGGTCAGCGAGCCGCAGGGTTCGCAGTAATTTATGCGTTCTCATGCTTCTTGCTCCGTCGTTCCTGCAGCACGCCACGCAGTATTGTTCTGCACTAATGAAAACAGCGTTGATTAGCACGGGAAGAATATTGCAGCACTTTCACCCTTCGCAAACATCACTTAGCAGTCCTTCAAACAGGCGGAACAGAAGTCGTTACTGTGTTGTTAGATCTGCGCTTAGCTTGCGTAATCAGACTTTGTTGTATCGCAGAAAGTATGTACGGCTGCGTGTGGTGTGGGTACCTCTTGTTCCTGAAAGGAGAAACGAGGGCGATAATGCAAAATCGGTAACGGTTTGGTAACAGTAGCTCGGTAGCTAAAAGTCGGCGGCATTTATTAATCGGTTGCACTCCCCTGCCAATGCCCCTGCGGGAGGTGTATCGCTTTTCACGCCCCAGCCACTCTCTGAGGCTTTTCCTGTAAGCAATAACCGGGAAGTTCTTCCTAATATTTCAAATCAGACGATGAGCCCATCCTCTTCTATCAATTTTTCCAAGTAGCAGCATCAGCAATTCAGCATGCCATACAGGCGGAAACATAATAGACAGCAGACCTTGTTGTTTTCTCTTGCGCAATAATGCCAAAGGAGAATTGCGGAGCAAGGAAACAATACGGCTGGGGAGAGGGTTCTTTTGGGAACCCTTAGATATTCTGGCGGGAAGAGTGTTAATTTATTATTGGTTTTGCATATCATACCAAGTATTTTTATTTTATTTATTTATTTATTGTTTTTTCCATTGACGATCGAAAAATTTTTTGTTTTTTTTCGAAAATTTTTCGGAAATTTTTTGCTTGATAATGTCATGTTTTTTTTTTTTTTGGATTTTTTTTTCTTTTCTTATTTTTTTTTTTTATGGCATCGGTATAATTGTGTTTGATTCTTCATGAAATTTATCCATTATATGTATCATGTCATGTTTTTAGAGCATCGATTCAAAAGTTAATAAAATATTTAGATCGTCAGTTTAATTTTTGATTCTTAGTGGTCATTTAAAAATTTATTTTTAGTAACTTAGAAAGTATTTTGCATTTTGTTTTTCAAAAAATGTTGATAGTTTTTTCTATCGACGAATTTTTTTTGTTCCTTTTTTGTTATCATCATGACTTTATCAGTCGCTCATGATTTGTTTATTGTGTCGATATTCGTTTTTTCATTTTCTTGTCATATCTTCAGACTTACATGTATGTATACTACTTGGGAGTGTTTGTGCTGAAGTGAAAAGGGAAAAAATTGAAAGGAATGGTATGAATGGTTTGCATATAGCTTGTAGCTATTGTGATTATGCCATTAAAAAATTTTTTTATAGTCCTGTGATTTTTTCGTGTTTTTTTTGTGTGTTTGATAAACGATGTAAACATTGTTTACTTGTTGCTTGCTATTACTACTGAGCACATGTACATCTATCAAACAGGTTGCAAAGAGTAAGCTTTCAAAATTCAAAAACTTCCTACTCCAACAAATCGCTTTGCAAATGCCCGAGCAAGTCTTGATCCTCAAAGCAGTGCCCCTGTTTCAGGAAAGAAAATTTGACTTGCTCTTGAAAGTGCCACAGAGGTGAAGCATTAAAAGGGAGTAGGCAAAAGCCCAAAAGGAGCACCATTTAGTCAATTCCGTAAAGTGGCCTCTACACTCAAGAGTTGAACTTCAGCCCCCATGTGGCGAAACAGTAAAACTAAGGCACACTGAGACGGATTTTGATATATCCCTTCTTGTGAAGATAGACCCATATACTGTATGGGTCCACCCAAAAAATCGTCAAAAACTCATTGAAAAACTCGCCCATCATCTTTCGAAAAAATCGCAATCACTTTGTTTTGGAAAAAAACGTCAAATTCATGTCACAAAGTTCATTAAAAATGAGTGGGCGATTTATCCAAAACGGACCTCAAAACTAGATAACGATATCACCAGCCCCCAATGAATAGCCCCCTATTGGCAAAACATAAAAAGTGCCCAATGCATAGCGCCAAAACTATTTGGGGTTGTTGGTGGGTTTTGGGCGGCGGGGCGCGGGGGGCCAGGCGGCCGGGGGGAGGCCAGAGGGGGGCACGGGGGACAAGGCGCCGGGGGCTGAGGTTTAGAGCTTACTGCAGAAGTGGAACAAGTAATACTATGATTATTTTGGGTAGCAGTGCATCAGAGACGGCATTTGCACCTTTCAGCCAGCTTCAAAATTGCACTTTAGGAATTGGCGCGCATTAAAATTTGCGCGAGGTAGGGTATGTACAAAGTAAATGAATCAGTGCCTATTCTCCCCCCCCCCCCCCCTGCGCGCAGGCACGGGCACCGCGGTTTTGCTTCAAAGCATACAATCGTGGGAAATTTTTTTTGACTGGACAAGTTGGGTGGAAGGAGTGTGTACAACAAACAAAATTTCTGATCTGACCAACAGCAGCAATTCAGAATCCAAGCCCAGTTTTGCTGCCTCGCCACGGGCCAAAGTGACTTTGAGCATAGAGGTCACTTTACATTGCTCACTTGCTCACGCGCATAATAAAAGTATGATCACTTTTTGAGAAGGCACGCGTACTGAGTAACGATGACATTTCAGAAGACTTTTATTACAAGATATGAGATGATTCAATAATAAAGGAAGGCTTCTCTAGATTGCTTACTAGTTTGACCCTTTCGAGCATAATTCACAGTGGCCCTCTTTTCCCAAAATCGCCCGTCAAATTTTCGAAATTTTTGACACGATTTTAGATCCATTTTTAGTCCGATTCATGGGGATTCGCTAGTAGTCATGGGATAATTTTTTGGATCGGGCCATTTTCATGATCGTCACCATTGCCATCCTAGTAAAGGGATATGTACCAATTAGGTGTACGATCATGGACCCTGGACGATGAACGTAAACGATTTCTGAACTCTCCTCTTCCAAAATGAGCGAACTGACATACGTACTTGCTCATCATTTGGAAGAGGAACCACAGGAGCCGACCGCCGGGTACCCCAGATTACCCCATGCGCAAAAAGCTAGAATTTGAAGCCAAACAATGAAAACCTGTCCCGTACAGTACTGGCCTTATGGTACCGTATAAAGAAAACTCTCTCCCCTTTGCTTTCTTTTCAGATGCCAATTTCACGGTTCGCGGTTGCTCCGAACAGATTCTCAAGTATTCCTTCCAGCAGCTGGAACGCTTTCAGGCTCCGGGTTGTCATCTGCTAACTCCGAGCAGTTTCGGTCCGTATCCGCCAGGCGGCGTCGATTTTCTTCTCTGTATTTGCTCAGCCAATCGCTGCAACGTCGGATCTCAGCCCCGATTGGAGGACGATCGGCGAGCGAGAAATATTAACGAAACACTGCTTCAGGGATTACTCAGTACTAGCAGCCGCGGCACTGTTGCTGCTACTTTGTTTGAAAAAAGAACATTCTCTTCTAGGTGGCTTGGCATTTTTGTGCTAACAGTGGTGCTATTGAGGCGGTAAGACGTAAGAGACGTTAGAGATTATGTATATCGTCTACAGTTTTGTACACACTACATATACAGTTCAGGAATGCACATACGCAGGAATATGCAGCTTTTTCTATGGTGCCAAGAGCCGTTTTGTTTAACACGGTACATGTATGACAAAAGGCTGTGCCTTGCTAAACTCTTATCTGAGGTGTACCTATATCATCAGTAATTATTATTATTATTTAATTCACACACATCCGGTCACTGCCAACTCTTAGTATCATTCACTGACAAATTGACGTTTGTACAATAATATTTTTTATTTTGTTTGGTAACATGTTTGTGGTGACTTTGTACCGAGATTCCATCTATGCCCGCCAGCGCTTCTTAGAAAAACAACGTAACACCTTCGTCACTACGGTACAGTATCCTACTTCTTACCTCAAATGGGCACATATAATTTTTTGCAAATTGTAAACAAAGGAAAATATATTCACCTTACCTGTATAGGTACTGTACGTGTACGTAAACGTGCGTACATAACATACACTTGTAGGTACACCTCCGGAAATGTGGGACATACGAAACACGACACCGACGGGCACGTAAACTTTTCGTCCGTACGCGTTTAACACAGTTAAGTTGCATGTACTGTACGTACAACGTTTGTGTGCTGGAAACCTACTGTGACAATTCCCAGGGAAAATTACGATGTAACGCAGACTGTGTGAGGAAAAAATGTTTTCCTCATGACGTCGACACGTAGGACGGGCGAGTGTACTTGAGTATTATGCGCGGTGGTCAATAGATTGTAGATCTACGCATAAGGGTAGTAGAAAGAAGACTTCAAATCCGCAAGGGTGAGATGGGTAATCTCCTATCCGATGATCACAGCTTCACTTGGGAATACACCGACCAACCTCATGTGTCAAGAAGAGCCTTGATATTGCGTAAGCGGAAGCTACAGTAACCTTTAGCTAGAAATTAACTTTAAATAATAAATTAAATAACTAAATAAAAAATAATTAAATACAGTAACTAAATAAATAAATAAATAAATAAATAATTAAATAAATAAATAAATAAATAAATAAATAAATAAATAAATAAATAAATAAATAAATAAATAAATAAATAAATAAATAAATAAATAAATAAAGAAATAGGTGGCTAACCTAAATAAACAAATAATTTTAGGTAAGCACCCTGAAATTCGAAAGCTGATGTCGGCTCGCGGCGACTCAATTCAGGGGCTGATCGGTCTCTGCCTCTGTTTTCTTCAGCTTCTGCTAGGTCTACTGAACAATCAGATTTCAATGCCGCTGAAATTCGCGAATAACATTCTTCTCGGCAGCTGGATTTCCACTTATCTATTCTTGCTTCTGCACGAAAGTTCGCACAACTTGGTCTTCGGACCGTCCTATCCTCGCTGGAACCAACTTTACGGACTCTTCCTGAATCTGTTCTGCGGAGTTCCGGTGTTCGCTTTCTACAAGAAACACCACAAAGATCACCACAAATTCCAAGGCGAACACACGCTGGATGTGGAGTACCCAACAGAGCTGGAAATGAGGCTCTTAAATAGGACTCCTGCGTCGCGATTTCTGTGGCTGCAAATGAATCCCATTTTTCAGAATCTGAGGTCAAAGTTGCAAGGGCCTCGCAAGCCTTTCAGCTGGGAGGAGAGAATAAATCAAGGCTCCATGTTGGCTGTGACCGCTGGCCTGTTTTGGTTCGGGTATCCGTGGGTCTGGACCCATTTTGCCATGTCTTTCTTTGTGGCCACGGGAACCAACCTCATCGGACTTTGGGGCTTGGTCGCCCACACGCTTTTCTTTGGTAAAGAAGATACCGTATCGTATTACGGATGGCTCAATCCGTTTTACATGAACTTTGGCCATCATTTGGAGCACCACGATTTTCCTAACGTTCCTGCAAGATTTTTACCAATGGTAAATGGTAATGGTAATGGTAATGGTAATGATTTTTACCAATGGTAATTTTTACCAGGAACGAATTCAATTGTTCTCTGCTAGGTACACGCATAGTGCAGTAAGAGTAACCTTGGTTTTGGGTGCATTTTGTACAATGGGAAACGAATGTAGAGATATTTGATCGATTGAATTTACAGATCAGAAAACTTGCCCCAGAATTTTACGATGGTCAACGCCACAATTTGGACAGTTTGTATTCCCCTGCCATAAAATTTTTCTTCGCCGGATCAGTAGGTATTCATTCCCGGTTGAAAAGAAAGCGAAGCAGTCGATTAACCAGAGAAGCTGCGAGAGGCTGAATATAAATTGTAATTTGCCAGCAAAATATTTATTGTGTACAATCGTTCCTTGAAATGTTTCATACTGATATACAGTACTTTATGATAGTAAATTTGGTGAGCAGTAAGGCAGAATATCACTCAATGAACACCCGATATCGCAACAAATCTGCATCAGTTGCTGAAGGTCGGCTCTTTCGCCGTCTGTGTTATGATTGAATGCTTTCTTTCCTGCAAATGAAACGTGCAGTGAGTACATATACAAGTGCAGTATACGGGTCCAACAAGTACACTACCGTACCAAGCTAGCTAAAGCGCCAAGCTCATGACCACTACCCTAGGAGCTGGCGAAGCGCAAGCATTCAAAACTTAGCGTGTGCGGTTGTCTCCATCTAAAAACAGGCAATTCACTACAAATCGAGTAGGGTACTGTGGGGTAAACCCCCCGACACCTAGTATATCTCAGCAGCCATACGACTAATTGGGAGTGGGACAAGTATTCTACCAATCCATTCCTTGAATTCTCCTCTTTTAAGGTCTCAATGCCCTGTTTCGGAGCCAACTTTGAGGCTTCCTCATAGCCGTTGTGTACAACATAAAAGTGATCACTTATCATGTAAATATAGAACAACCCTTCCTCTACACGTACACCAATCGGCAGCGCCAAAGCTCTTGTATTCGGCGCAGTACGACACGCCGAAGAACGCCCCAAAAACCATGCGATTTGAGTGTTCCGAAGGAACCACTGGGTATTTATCAACATGCGGCACACCATTCAACGCGTCTTGACGAGAGGAATCGATCGGTACCTGCGGCGCCTCTCTACGTTGCCTCTACGCAAAGTTATCCAAGAAAAACGTGTTTGAAAAAGTTATCGTTTCAATCAAGAATAGCGCCACGGAGAGGCCGTTTCAAGAGGCGCTCTATGGCGCGTCAAAGAGATCGTGTAACAAGCTTTTGATCGATACCTTGATCTCCTCTCAACTCGTTTTCGTTGGCTCAGGAGAACCTGGACCGAATTTATCTAGAAGTCCATGCATAGACAGTTGTCCCTGCATAGTAGGAAGACGAGCGCAGAGAGCGCGACTGGAGCGGAAACAGCGAACGGAAAACAAGCAGGCGGATGATCGTATGGTGTCAGGAAGTGAAAACAGCTGGAATTAGATATCACCAGATACTTCACTAGTAGTACAGGAGTCCACGCTCAGAAAAACAGGGCATTGAGACCTTAAATGAGCTACCATGTTCATCATTTGCTGAAGCGGCCCAAATTCTGAAAAGCTTAGGTGTCCGGGTTTGCCCCAAAGTACCCTACATTGTAGTTTTGTTTTTATTTTGTTTCATCTTGGAAAAATTAGGGTACATACTATACGGGTAAACCCGGACACCTAAGCTTTTTTAAACTTGCTAGTTCAAGGAATCGATTGGTAGAATAGAACTACTTGTCTCAATCGGTCGTATGGTTGCTGAGATGCTGATTGTACTGGGTGTCCGGGCTTACCCCACAGTATCCTATGTTTATTTTAATGTGCAATAAGCCCACCTCAGGGCTATAGATAGCCTATGAAAATCTGGGGCGCAAAAATTTTGGCGAGCGTAGCGAGCCACCGGGGTCTGGGGCGGAGCCCCAGCCGCCGGAGGCTACGGGGGTCTGGGGGCGGAGCCCCCAGCGGGGGTCCAGGGGGCAGCGCCCCCTGGGAAAATTTTTCAATATTGAGAGTAGAATCGCTCATTTTCCAAGCATCCGAAACTATTCAAACCCGGCTTTTAGCGCACTCAGTGAAAGGTACAGTATGCAAGAAGCCCGACAAATGTTATGTACGTATGTACAAAGCCATGCATGCATACCTATGCATGTAATCAGTACACCATAACCTCCCTGACCCTGTAGTAGACTCAGAAAGACATGGGAGAGGCCGATTATGGCGGTTCTAGCGGAGATCGAGCCCATTTTGCATGCGCCCATGCAACCAGTTGCAAAAAGTCAGGTGGAAATTTTGCGCCCCTAGCCGCCCAAATTTGGGGCGCAAAAAAATTCTTGGGGCGCAAAAGCGCCCCTTGCGCATACCTATCTATAGCCCTGCACCTATTTTTTGTAAACCTACGTACATACTAAATTTCTTTATTTTCTTATCTGGACTTGAAATTACCTGAAATTTCCCTTTTTCGCCGCTTCATTTCACAGGCCAACGACCAAGCCATGGCGAAAGTTTTGCCTCCTGCCGGACAGAGTTTGACAGCGTTCGCTTTTCTCGTACTGCTGTCCACCAGAAGCAGTGGCGCAATTAGGCCGCAATAGATGCACCAGAAAATCAGACGAGCCATCGCGCCTTGCTGCTTCTGTTGACTTCAGAATGAAGGTCGGAAACAACTCCGACAATTTAATAGTAAAAACCTCGCTGCAATGAAAGCGGCACACGTCAGGCTGGAAATGATGTGGTTTCACAATCCGGAACTGAAACAAAGAGAGACCTGAGAAAGTGCTAGAGGACAACGCAACACGCAATACTTGCTATCTGTCGAAAATTATGTAACATCGACGCCCGCACGTTTTACTTGTACATGCAATTTTCTGTTGAAATCGCGCTGGCTAAAAGCTACACATGACTAATTGCGTAATTCACTATTTTAAAAAATCTCATGCTCTTCGAAAGTGCGGAGGTGGCTGAACGATTCTCTAGCAGGAAGCGGAAGCAAATAATACCGTACCTACGTATACAGTAGCCTACCTACTGTACATATAAGTACCTACAGTACAAAACAGGGAGCGGGCTGCGTGTACACTAACACTACAATCGCGACGATGTGTACATACATACGTACATCCATTTTCATTTTCTACGAAATTACCATACAGACAGATATGCAGCGGAAAAATTCCGCTACATAAAGATTCACAATTTCAAGAGCAAAAATCAGACAACTGTTTATTGAGTCGACCGCCAAAACTGAAACCAAGCTGCAACAGACCGGTAGTGCAAAGTCAGACGCATTCCATCATGTCTGAGAAAGGACATCATGTGATTGTGATGTTCATGAATAAGAAAAGTGAGAGGACAGCAGGCGCAGAACATAAAACGCGATGGACTATTAGTTACAGATAAAGGTAGAATCGGTATCGGAAAATGAGGTTTCGTCTTTGGACAGGTCACCATGCCGTCTGGTCCGACAAAACTCTTTTCCTTCCACGACAAGACAGTAACATCAACTACATAATAGTACGTACATACATAAGTACATTACATAATGCAGGAGAAGGGAGCTTGGGCTACTGTGCGGTTACGTGTTTGGGCCGAACGTGCATATTAGTAAAGAAAGAAGCTGCACCAAGACTGCACTAAGCGGCCTGTTGGCTACTCATTTCAGCCGTTCTACGTACTGTGTAATGTCTCTGGCAAAGCCTTCTATGTTTTGACGGAAGCTGAGAGTTAACTTTGATGCGGGCATGCCAGATGATTGATTTATTGCGTGATTGTAACTCAAATGGAGCAGTACGCACTACGTACCTACATACACCTACATACGTGTCTGTAACATTGTGATGTGTACAGTATGTGTATGATGTATCTATCGTGCGTTATGTAACGTACACAACACTATCTATATGTACGTACATTACATTCGACATAAAAAATTTGTAAACGCTTCGCAGTGCGGAGCTTGTCTTGGCTTGTCTTAACTTTGAAGATAATTATTGGCGCCAGTTTTGTTTTTTGTTGGCTGCACCTGCATTGGCCTATACTACATACTATACCGTACATACATACGTCATACAAGCTTCCTTGGATTGTGTTTCACATTCACACACATGCTGAAGTGTGTACCTACCTACAGCAAGGTGTTTTTTATCAAACACTACCCACATTCCCCGTGGGATAGCTTTTATGCTGGTTCTTTCATAGACAACTTTATAGATGTCTATACCGGCGTGTTGAAGAACTCTCGCCTCGCTGGACCGGAAATTGTCCATGGCTGGACCATTTTCTAAACTTCGCGGCAGATGTTTATTAGTGATTTCGACATTTCCGTTTCTATTGGAACATCTTCGCAGTTTAGAAAATAGTACAGCCATGGACAATTTGCGGTCCAGCGAGGCGAGCGTACGGTACTTCAACACGCCAGTGTAGACATCCATAAAGTTGTCTATGAAAGAACCAGCATAAAAGCTAACCGAGCGCGTTCCATGGTAAGGAGGCACGCATTATCTACACCCACAGCACAGGCCTACATACTAACACGTATACGGTACTGTTCTATTTTACATAATTTTCACATTCTCATATCCTGCAAATTCCGCACGTTCGGGGGCAAACGGTTCTCGTGTAGGTCGAATTGGCGCAATCTTCTCGCTCGCTTGAAAAAGCCCTACAATCCCTCAGCAAATCCTCGCATTGCCGCATAAAACTTCTCAGTTCACGCCGACAACTGTACAGCAGGTTGACCTTCAGAGCGTCCAGTATTGACATGCTTTTGTTGCGGCGCACCCGAAATCCAGGCTTGACAGAGGTTAACACATCCCCAGCTGCATTCTCGTCGGCAATGTTCAACCCGTCCTGCACCACAGCGTTTTTGGCCGTCGTATGAGAACGTGCGAAATCGCGCGGCCCGTAGTGCAGAATGCTGTCATAGTCGTACGGTACCACATATCGCAGCAGAGCGTGGCCATCCGAGCGCGGCAAAAACGTGAACCAGAAGCGCGGCTCAATGCGGTGCCACGCGACGCTCACGTAGGCGTCCCTATCAGCCCGCGACTGTTCGTGGCCGAACCCAAGCACGTGCAGCAATTCGTGCAGAATTCCGTCCGGCCGTCGAAAGCAGGGCCGTGCCAAATTCAGCGTTGTGTGTCGCGGTCTGTGCTGTTGGCTGAATTCTGCTGCTGGTCGCGAATTCACTAGGGAATTATTCCGTCGTGGCTGTATAAAATTTGTGTTTGCCACTGCAGTATTATTTTGAATTCTTCCACTCTGAGTCTGACGTCGACCAACGTGAGATGAGCAAGCGGCACCGTCACTGCGAATCAGCAAGTACTGCGACGAATGACGGAATGCGTTACCACCCACCGAATTCGGAGAAGCAATTTCGTAGAAGCGGACGCAAGTTACCAACTCTAATTGTCGCATCGCGCGATAGACTTGTAGGCGATAGGCGTCCGGCTTTTGCTGCAGGAATTCGTGGGAAAAGCGGTAGGGAACCTGTGCGTTGGGCCATAGCCGATCAAACCCGAAAGCGTAGCTTGTTCTGTGAGAGCTTTTGTTGTCGGAACCAGAAGAAGTCTTGGAGGACGAAGAAAGTTTGGTTTTTATGTCTGCGGTGAACCCCTATGTGAGACAAGGCACAAGCTTTCACCGAAAATGTACGGAAGCACTTACTCACGCAGTGCAAAATTACGCGGTAGCTTACCAGTTGTGGCAACAAAAATGTGGAGGTCAGCAAGACAAGAATATCCATTGAATTGACGGAATAGGATCAACATACAAGTACGTACGTACGTACACAACAAAGTTTTTGCATTAGTTTTATCCTGGAACTTTGGAAAAATAGGCGTTCATTTTCTTGTCCAATTCACGGTTGTTTGAGCATTCAAACCGAATCGGTGATATGTAGAGATCAAGATCTCTGTACGATTGGGAAAAAATACGACCATAGAAATAAATTCGTAACGATCAGCGGAAAACAAAAGATCGTGGCCTTTACAAACGACACCCAAGGCCTCACCTTCACATTATTATTGGGGTGGCAGTTGGTTAGGATGTCGGTCTTAAAACAAATAAATATATACAGTAGGTATGTATGTAGGCCTATCGTAAAACAACTCCACGCTAAGGTTACAGTAACTCTCCATAACTCTTGTCACCTTGCAAAGGTGCCTGCATTTATATGTGCGTTATACGTGCACAGTACGTACACGTACTGTACAACCGAATGTATAGGGTGTTCCATAATATACTCACCGGCTGTTTGTGTCTCTATCTCCACAGCGGGGTGTCATTTTCAAATGCGGTCTTTTGTAATAAGTAGCCAAGGCTTCAAAGTTTATGCATGCAAAATTTCAACTTTCTAGGCCAACAGGAAGCGGCTCAAACAGCTCAAAAAGGCTAACCTCAGAAATCGAGGATTTTCCTACTGTTCTACCAACGTGGAGAGCATATTCTACCATCCCAAAGCCAATACAATTTCAAAACATGTTCAATATCCTATGCAGGATGCGGCAGAACCAAATCTGCTGCGGTAGTATGAAGAAAAATTGAAAAACTCGTCCGTAGAGTGCTAACTTCCGCCTTAACCCGGATTTAGTCCCCATAGTAAAAAACGTGGATTTTTGTGTCCAAAAGTTTGAGCTTTCATAACTTCCTCGGTAGAAGGAGTACAGGGCTGAAATTTTGCCTGCGCCATTTTAGAAGCCTTAGCTACCAAATGTAAAAAAGCGTACTGAAATCGAACGCTCCGTTGATGAATGAGAAGCACAAACATCCGGTGAGTTTATTATGGAACACCCTGTACAATAGTGTACCTACATTGTACGTACTTAGGTACATGATGTCTCACGGCGGTTACAATTACTGAAGATCAAGTTAGATAGATATACTCACTCACTCGCCTTTACAAAATCCGCAATTTTTGCCCTTTGGCTCCGCGTATGTATTTTCGACAACTACTATGATTTTATTTTGCCTGCCAGCAACTAAATAATTTTTGATTAATGCAAGAAATTAGTTTCATCAATTATACTGTACACTTCAACCATGTTGGGCAAATGACTGCCATTTATTTGAGCTATTTGTGTGTAAGTGTGCAGTCAGAAATAATTGAAAATTATTACTACTAAAAATTGTCTATTCAATTCTCCAGTATCCCGCATTGTAAATGTCATCACCGGCGTCCGTTTGATTTTCCACTTTCATGGTCATTCGATTGCCCTCCACCTCTAATTCGCGCTTCATCTGAAAAATAACATTCATGTTTGTGAATGCGCTTTCATTCACAGTACATGGACAGTACAGTAGGTACCCTACATACATACGTAGTAAAGTACGT
>JASAMW010007643.1:0-16969 GCA_030247985.1 Epsilonema sp. ZAB3_2
AGTACAGGGTGTCCCATAATAAACTCCGGGGCTTTCCGTGGTAATAACTCTCGAGCTATAGCTCAGATTTTAATGCGGTTTTTTGCATTATGTAGCCAAGGCTTCAACTTAAAGGCAGGCAAAATTTGATGATTCTACTTCAATTAGAACTGGTCCATAACAGCTACTTTCTCTAGCCCCCAATTTCTATGGACTTTTCCCCCAAATAAACAAATTTTGGCACAATTTCTGCCATTGTTACTATCAACCCCTGCCAATTTTGCTCTAAGTGGTTCATAGCAATCCACTTGGCAAGAAAACTTGACGCGTGGACGTCAGTTCAAAGTCTGGAAGCGTAAATAGAAATTTGGATTGTCTTAAAACCGCAATTCTACAGTACTGAGGGAAAACCTGCAAAAACGGGACCAAAACTTTGAAGGCCAATAAAACCATAACCAATGAAGCTACGCAGATGAAATTTTGCATGTATCTAAGTTGAAGCCTTGGCTACATTATAGAAAAAACCGCATTGAAATCTGAGCTTTAACTCGAGAGTTATAAGCGCGGAAACCCCCGGAGTTTACTATGGGACACCCTGTATAATCTTTTTTGGCACTTTCCTATTCCAGCCCTTATTTCAACGACACCTATTTGGATATCACCAGATACTTCACCAGTAGTACAGGAGTCCACGCTCAGAAAAACATGCGGATGAGGCCCTCGAGGTGCCAAGCAAAGCAACTATAGGGTGTTCCATAATAAACTCACCGGATGTTTGTGCCTCTCATTCATCAACGGAGCATTCGATTTCAGTACGCTCTTTTACATTTGGTAGCTACGGCTTCTAAAATGGTGCAGGCAAAATTTCAGCCCTGTAGTCCTTCTTCGAAGGAAGCTATGAAAGCTCAAACTTTTGGACACAAAAATTCACGTTTTTTTCACTATGGGGCTAAACCCGGGTTTAAGGCCGAAGTTAGCACTCCACGGATGAGTTTCTTCAATTTTATTCACAATAGCGCAGTAAATTTGGTTCTGCCGCGTCTTTCATGGGATATTGGACAGGATTTGAAGATGTATTTGCTTTTGGATGGTAGAATAGGCTCTTTATTGTGGTACAACATAAGGCAAATCCTCGATTTCTGAGGTCAGCCTTTCTGAGTTGGTTTGAGCCACTTCCTGTTGGCCTAGAAAGTTGAAATTTTGCGTGCATAAACTTTGAAGCCTTGGCTACTAATTGCAAAAGACCGCATTTGAAAATGACACCCCACTGTGGAGATAGACACAAACAGCCGGTGAGTATATTGTGGAACACTCTGTATAACAGTATGGTGGTGAGATGTATTGTATGTACCTGGACGATGATGATGCCGGTGGATAGGTCAGAGTAGAGCCAGTTCACGTGGGAATCTACGCCCATACTGTTCATCCAGTTGCGATACGTCTTCTCCTCTCGAGTCTCCTCCAGCTCAGAAAAGTCCTCTGAAGCACACTCTCATTATTATTATTATTATTACAGTACAATGGTGTGGTACGCCTACTACGGATTCGGTGTGGAGGAAAGTCTAACCAGTTTCTCCTTCCTCCAAGGGTTTGAGACCGGGCCAGGTGTTGAATAGGTTGGCGACGAAGGCCAAGTTGAGCTTGTAGACGCCGTTGGCGACGTCCTGAGCACCGACGAAGGCGCGACACTCCAGCTTCTCCGCCTCCCCCAACATCGCCTCCGCCCGCCCCACATTGGTGCGCTTCAGACGTGAACTCCGAATTCGCTCCGAATTCGGAGCCCTGCCTATGCTTCAACATGTAAATCCTCCGAGTTTGCTCCGAATTCGCTCCTTTTTTCCAAACGTACGTGTGATCTGCCGAGTTTGAAACTCGGAGACGTGTGAACAACCGAGTTTAGCTCCGAACTCGGAGGCTTCTCGGAGCAAAAGTCGGAGCTTGTTAGAAAAGACTAAAAACTGCGCAGAAAATTTACGACGAGGCGCGTGAACCTTCGCAAAGTGATCAAAGCTGTTTGGCGTTGCTTTCTCCTCTTGTGAACGACTGAAAAGAAGCGCGCCGTGTTTTTTCGGAGCAAAAACGTTTACGTGTGAACAACCGAATTACGCTCCGAATTCGCTTCGAATTCGGAGGCTTCTCGGAGCGAACTCGCTCGGAGCAAACTCGGAGCACGTCTGAAGCGCACCATTGTCCCCCTGTACACACACACACACACACTTTAGTAGCCATACACAAAGAATATCCATAACTCCGATCTCTCTCTCTCACACAAACGCCACCGTGTTCAGAAGAAAGCTACTTTTTCGTTTTCGTCTACTGTTTCTAGGGGTGCGCGCAAGTAGTGGAAAGAGGGTAAGTGTACATGAATGAGGAGCGGGTCCTTGGTGACTCCTCTGTCTTTGGGGGCGATCTGATTCATGAGTCGTGTGTAGATTTCGGAGTCCTGGATGTCGGTGGTGAAGTTGTGGAGGCGTCTGTCTGTGCCGTCGGCCTCCAGGTGGTAGTTGATCCATCGAATGAGGATCTGCTCCGGACTCAGCTTCTGCAGATCCGCCAGCGTCTCTCCCTCCTTCAGCAGACGCACCAGCTCCGGTACGTGCACCAAGTCGATATGATTGAGCAGTCCAATCTAGTACAACAAACACAAAAGTCAATACAAACCTGCATCATCATGAGTTGGAAAGCTTGAGAAAGCACGTACGGAAGGAATGCGTGCATTGCGTACCCTGATAATTTGCCAGAGTAGTTTGAGTATGAGATGGGGTTTGCCCTGGGCGAGGTCGTCGGCGTCGATGTTGACGATGGAGCAGCCGACGGAGGCGGCCGAGTTAAGCGCCAGCGTCAAATTCTCGCGCTTCATGTACGCGGTCAGATTGCGCTTCTTGTTCATCGCTCGCTCGTCTATCGTGCTTTTTACCGCCAAATTGATCAACTTACGGCTCTAGCTTCACCAGCCAGCATCCATCGTTGGGGCGTCTAGCGAGGAAGGAGGCGCGCAGTGTCCTCTCCAGATGGGTGCGCAGCCAGGCCGTGGCGTCCGCCCCGCCGCCCGTCGGCAGCTGCGCGTCGCGCAGACAGCACTTCAGACCCGCCACCGGCAACGCCGCGTCTTCTGACCGCAGCAGACGCACCTTTAACCGATACTCCATATGCCTGCCTACTCCATTCATTTATGCGCATGCATGCGCACGAAAAAAAGGAGTTCCAGTACATAGATGCGCATGCATGCGCATTTTTGAAGTGGCGGTCGACTTTTATGCGCACAGTTCCTCATAAATGCGCATGAATGCGCATCTTAGGTACTGGAGCTCCTTTTTTCCATGCGCATGCATGCGCATAAATGAATGGAGTAGGCAGGCATATGGAGTATCGGTTAACATGCAAGTAAAATGGAAAAAAGTCACGCAGAAAAGGTGCATGGGTAGAGAGGGGTAATTTGGGCCACATAGACAGACCTATCGCCAATTTGGCGCCGCGTTTCCGTCCGCAGCAAACGCACCTTTAAAAACAGATAATTGTAACTTTTTGGTCAACAACCGTTTCAGGTGGATTGAAGAATTGCAAGAGTCTCATTGGCCAGAATATTTTGATGCACGCAAAAGGAAAATAGGCACGCAACAGGGAAAACAATGTGAACTAACGGGTAGAACGGGGAAATTCGGGCAAAACAGAGTCCTATCGCCATTATTTTGAAGAGCGGTAGAGAGAGCAGGGAAAGAAGGAAGGAGATCTACTAATGAGTTTTATGTAGTTTACAGGGTGTCCCAGAAATTGTGCCGATATTACGGGACGGAATTTTCTGCTATTTTTCATCAAGCGACGTCCCTTTTTAAATTTTTACAGTACTCATGGTATCTCGGGACAGGACCAAAATTTTTCAAAGCACCCAGAAAAATTTTAAAGCACCCAAAATTGATGAAAACTGACGACATTTATCAGCTGATACCTTGCTAAGAGTTGTACCATGAAGCATGCCTAAAGGCTTTCATGCCTCCACCTTCCCAACTTTGGATGGTCGATTACTAGTACTGTATTTTCCCCAGCAGAACATTTCGTGCTGCTTGGGTATACATACATACATACTGTACCTATCCAATCTCGGGGGGGGGGGGGGGGGGGCTTTTTAATTTGCGCCCCAAAATTCAGCTGCAAGAGGCGCAAAATTACTGTATGGTATACATTTTAGATATGAAGAGGTGCCGGAAGGTGGCAGGCAAAGAGGTGAATTTACCATTTTGCGCCTTTGGGTTTTTTATCGGCTACCTACCCCCTGAATCTATGTGTAGGCCTACACGGCACGGCACACAAAAGTACGTACGTGCGAACATATGTCTACATGAAAATCCACAAGTAAATTTAGGTGCACGCACAGGCAATCTTTACCTTACCAGCCTCGCAAGGTAATCAATTTTACCATGCCATCTCTGCCAGCTGCGTTGGGCTACTATCAGATCATATGAGAACCACTCCCTGATCCTTGAGGGTCAGCCAGAAAGATGCCGGAATCTCCACCGTTGACAGCACCACCTGACGCTTCTGGCCCAACAACTCATCGTCAGGAATGGAGGGGATGCTCATCATCTGCAAAAATGTCGTCAATTCCACGGAATTTGATGATGACACGGCAATAGCACATAATTATGTTTTGTCTAGGACATTAGGCGTGCGATACGTTTTCTTGCCTAATGTCTCACCCTTTTTGCTCAACACTATAGGGTAGTCTGAGGGAAAGTGGGACACGGGGCAAAATGGGGCACCCAACCTTTAACTTGCCGCCATATCTCCATGATGAGCAGGACAAAACCCAACAACCATGGTACCATTGTGATCGTTGAATTCTCCTCTTTCGTTTGAGCTACTAACTTCACTATTTGCTGAAACATCATCTCCACTGGTTGACGTTTTTCTGCAGGAGGTCGAGTCAAAATGGTCAAACTTTGGACAGTGCGTAAATACACCCTGTAGGTGATAATGGAACACCCGGTATGTGGGGGGCAAAGGGGAATGGTACCCTACCGTATCCACGGTGTATCTTTTTTCACTTTTCTTGCTGACTGTCCTTGAAAAAATCGAGGTGTTCCATCGAAATTCATCAAAAATTATTGCAAAACTTTTGAATGAGACTGTATTGCAGCTCTCTCAGGCAACCGCATTTTGAGTCAATTTGTCCATACCAGTGGCCCGTTACAGCTTCGCAGTAATAGTAATATCCTTTTGCAGATCTAGCAACCCTTTTGCAAAATCTGGCAACCCTGTTGTAGATCGTGATCTGTCAACATATTATGCATATGGCAACCATTTTGGGCAGTTGGCAAAAAGTATATCGGGCAACCCTATCTCAGAGTTGGCAACCCAAAACAGTAAATGCATAATAACGCAGGACACGATGAAATAGTCCTTAGCGCGGCTACTCTATAAAACACACCCCGACCTGGCGTCATTGTTGACAACAACTCGTTCATTTGTTGTCCGTTTTGTTGTTTATTGTCCGTTTTTATATGGGTGTTGTCGGTTTTGTGTCCGTTCGACAACGCCCATAAACGGACATGAACAAAACCGACAACACCCATATATAAAAACGGACAACAAACAATAAAGCGGGCAACAAATGAACGAGTTGTTGTCAACAATGACGCCAGGTCAGGGTATTGAGGAGGTACAAGAGGGGAAGTTTGAGAAATTGAGCCGTGCAGTCAGATGGGGACGTGCGCCAAGAGGGGCGTAATCCCGTACTGCGCTGCGTGTTTGACTCACGCACTGGCTGCCAAATTTTTCAGACTGGCTTCTCTCGTCTTCGCATCTCTTAGTAAATGTATGAATACGCGCGGGAGCATGCATGCTTGTACCTACCTTTTTGAGCTTTTCGCCAGTAGGAAATGCTTCGTTTTCCGCGACATTGGAATTCGTTGTGGTTGATACTTTGGACGAATCCATGCCAAACGAGCTGTCCAAATCACCCGCCGTGATCTGGGGCGGCGGCGTCTTCTCCTCTTCCTTTCCACCCACCTCCTCAGCTCCAGCCAAGGGAACCGTGTATGCTACAACAACGCACATACACTTACACGTGACGATGCGTTCAGTACGCCGTGCAGAGAAACAATTCGAATAGGTACTCACACTACTCGACTTGTTGATCCTTAGTGGTCGCAAAATGGAGCAAGAATAGGGTTGGTTTTAACAAGGAAAAGTGTCAAAAAGTTTATACTTGAGAACTTTTCATACGTATGAAAACGACACTTTACCAGGCGTTCGATACTTTTCTTGCTTCCCCGTAAAGGTGTCGGCAAAAATGTATACTATTGAAAAGAGGATGGAACCACACAACCTCATATATTGGCGCGAATACTGGATGAGTCAGAGTGATTGCATGCCTCTTCTTTCGTTTACACTACAGATACGTCAGTTCATTCTTCCCCTAAGCCCCCTTTTATATATTCTTGGTCCTTGCTGGGCCTACCCATGGGTGTAATGGCTGCGTAACCATCGGATGCAGCAGATGTAACAGGAGATTCATCAGCTGCTGCAGTCTGCTCCTCTGCTGGAGATTCTACATCCTCCTCGTAGTTGGTAACCATATGGCGTTGCACCCTGCCTCATCTTCCCTTCAAGCAGCAGCACAGCGTGATGACAACAATAAGCATAAAGCGGGTGAAGTCAGTCACTCCGCAATCATGATCGGCATGAGCATCGTTGAAAATACGAAATATAGCGTGGGGCAAATCCGCCCACCCTATGGCGGTTCAAAAAACCAGGGCGCTCGAAAATGTTCCGTATTTTTGGGTGTATAGCCCCAAAAGTCCAGAGGTCCAATGGGGGGTTATACACTGGGGCATATACAATGAGGGGGGGAGGAATAAATATGGGACAAAATTTATGTTTTTGAGCGGGTGTGTAGAGGCATGTTTTTGAGGTCAAAAGTGTGTGTTTTAGGCATAATCGCGGTCAAAACAGGGTTATTCTAGTACAAGACATGCCCAGATAAGCTTATAGGTATAGTAGCTTGGTGTAGGAGTAGCTATAGAGCCTAGCTTATGACTGGCTTACATAGGTAGGCTAGGTACCTTCCAGTACATGGGGGTCATATGCCAGGGGGATATACATAGGACAAAATTTATGTTTTGCCAATGGGGGTTATACACTGGGGGGATATACCAGGGGGATATACATGGGACAAAATTTATGTTTTGCCAATGGGGGTTATACACTGGGGGATATACAAAGGGGGATATACACCAAAAAATACTAAATCTTCCGCGTCTGTTTCTTCGTTCCTAGCCACAACTAACACAACACCCTTGGCTAGGTGGTGGGGGTGAAACATCGCAACATGAACCAACGGTTTGCCCCACGTGGCATGTTACGTACTGCGTACGTATGGTAATAGCATCCGAGGACAGTAGTGCGCACGTAAACTGTAAGGCGAGTTTAGCCATCTGTCCTTGGAACGGTACTTGGTGGTGTGCCTAAGTCCACAGCTGTGACCGAGGGTAGCGGGTTCGATTCCCGTTGGGTCTAATATCTCTCCCCTTCAGGGGCCCGGCTATCGCCATAAGGAACGCGGCACGTCACACTATCTATACCTCCACACACACAACTTACTTTACCCCCTTTTCGCACTTGTCGCTATCCATTCCGTGCGTCGCGGTTGACGAACCCGCAGTCACCGATTGAGCCGTTGTCTTCGTATGCGAGAAGCCAAGCGTGGTCGGCCTGCTCTCCGGTTCAAAATCCGCAGCGTCCTTTAACCGACGCACCGTCGGTGTAGGACCAGATGACACAGGAGAAAATGCAGCAGCAGCAGCAGCTGGATTTGGCACATTCCTACCACCAGTGCGACTGTTCGCCGTCGCCAATACGTTTGACGCAGTAGCAGCTGTTATCTTCTGGGGCGTTCTGGTAGCAGATGCAGTTGCAGCAGCTGGCCCTGGCAACTGTGGAGGAGGAGGAGGAGGATGCTTGTCGCCTTCCTCATCGCTGCTCTCTTCTGAGGAGATGGCTGGAGGAGGATGCTTGTCGCCTTCCTCATCGCTGCTCTCTTCTGAGGAGATGGCTGGAGGAGGATGCTTGTCGCCTTCCTCATCGCTGCTCTCTTCTGAGGAGGAGATGGCTGGAGGAGGATGCTTGTCGCCTTTGACACGAAGAAAATGGTGATCCGCTGTGCCAGGAAGAACTCCGACTGCACCGAAACGACAGCATACGATTGTACACAAAATGCAACGCTAAATACTCCGTGGAAATCCGTACCTGTGTATTTACTGTTCGGCAGTTGTATAGAGTGTATATGTAGGCAAAGGAGGACCAACAGAATCTGCGAGTACAGCCAAAGGGGGCCGTCCTTTTTTCTCTATATGTAGGTTGGACAACTTTAGTGATTTTGCTGAACTTTGCCAACTTGGGGCGCCGGGTAGATTGAGCGAATATTACTTTCACAAAAATGGAACATACAATTTTGCTATTTTTGTTCCAGATTTTAGGAAATACTACAAAGTCATGTACTCCTCATGTACTCTCTAGGAGTACATGCAAGAAAGAAAAGAAAAATTCAAAAGAAGAGAAAAACAAAAGAACAAATTCAAACTCTTCTCGTTTCATCTTAGGATATGTTGCTATCTGTTTAACTGCTGTCATGTTCAAACGCATTTACTGTGAAGAGGAAGCTGATTTGGTGCAACTGTTGCTCACAATGCCAAAGAAATGCTGTGTGTTTCAATGCAAGAGTGGATATGCCAGTCAAACTGAGGAGGAGCAGGGGAGGCGTGTCATATCACAAGTTTCCTGCCCCTGGCCCACTCCGACAAGCTTGGCATCGAAAGTCTACTGCAAGAACTACAAAATTTCATGGCTTGCTCAAGGCATTTCACTTCCAAGAGAGAGAGAAGAAGCACTTGGACGCAAGGTATTCTTTTGCTTACCTGAGCATGTACATTTTAGTACCAAGAATAATATAACCTCAAGAATGAAACACTACAAGTTAAAAACAAGATTGATCCCTGACGCATTTTCAAAGGGGGTTTCTGTAAAGCTTCACGTATGACCCCCAGGGGATAAAAGTCGTAACTGGCTGATTCGAAGGGGGTTTCTGTAAAGCTTCATGTATAACCCCCAGGGGGATAAAAGTCATTACTCGCCATTTCAAAAGGGGTTTCTGTAAAGCTTCGTGTATAACCCCCAGGGGGATAAAAGTCATTACTCACCAATTCAAAAGGGGTTTCTGTAAAGCTTCGTGTATAACCCCCAGGGGATAAAAATCGTTTGTCGTTGATTCCAGACCAAGCAAAATGTGCCAAATCATCACCAACACACTTATTTTGCTTTATTTGCACGTTTTACACGTTTTAAAAATTTTGGTCAGAGGGGGATAAAAATTAGTTACTGAATAAGGGGTTAAACACGAGGGAGTTATATTCGAAGGAGGTTATACATGAAGCTTTACAGTACAAAGGCACAAGACAGCACATTACAGCGAGTTTGTAATTTTTTTCAGAGTCGGGATATGGTTGCTATGTTTCCAATGAATGGCTTCAACATAGAGAAGCTTCAAACAGCAACGACGAGTATTTTGCGAATGTTGGCTTTGGCTCAGTGTATGGACGATAAAAACGGATAACCACACTGTTAACAGGTGCGCAATGATTTTAGTGCCACGTTTGTAGAAAAGTGCACTTCAATATCACATGGAATATATGTAGCTTGTAATGGCACATGTGTGTTAAGCTGTTGGGTGGTGACGTGCACTCCCCAATGGTTTCAAACCCTGTCACTAGTCAGCCACTGTTTCTGCTCTTTGATCAGACGCTTATTCTGAAGAAAATGTACAGCCTGCTGCTGTTAAAGGGAATATTTGATTTTCCGCCTCCACCAGAAGAACAACAACAACAACTCTCCAAGCTTGAAGGCTTTTGCTGCTGTTATATGGCGACTGACCAGCTGAATTTGGCATTCAAGAAGATGGGGCAGCAGAAACCTGTCTTTGAAGCAGCTGTGTATCAGTTGCTGGAAAAAGATTCTGAGCTGGAAGACAGATGGTCTCCAAGCTGTTTAACTGCACAGCAAAGAATCAAGCGATATTGATTTCTTCCATCACACAAAACCGCCAGCGAAGAGAAAAGTTCAAGGCTAAGCTTGGAAAACTGTTAGGTTTATCTCAATATCAATCTTTCTAGTGCTTTGTATTGTATAGGTGTAATGCCAAAGTGGTGATATTTAGTGCGAAACTGGTGCTACTATGTGATGAGAACGGTAGGCTCTCTTGTTTTCGGTTCGCTTATGTGTTATTTGTGCCATAATAATGCATTGTATGCGTATATGTGTATGGAAAAGACCGTTAGTTGGAGGCGTCCTATGGCCCCCTTTGGCTGTAGCGCAGATTCTGTTGGTCCTCCTTTGCCTACATATACACTCTATAGCAGTTGTGGATTTGATTGTGTTGCGATGGGCAGCCAACTTGTAGATAACGAAGTATTATCAACCAAAATACAGAACACAGACCGGCCGTCTGGAAGAACAACGTATGAACTCTGATTATCGGCAAGTGGCTTACGGGACGAAAACATATTAGGAACTCAGGAACATACTGCAAAGGGCGCGCGTTTGAATTAGTGTCACTACATTAGTACTCACAACCCGTACGGTACAGTATTATAACGGCTGTTTAGTTTGTTATGTCACCTCGAAAATGCTAATAACGTCTGTTTTAATGAAGGGATTTCAACCAAATTTTTTTTATTAGAATCCTGAAAATTTAGGAAACAAGCATGCAAAATTTCATGACTGAATGTAAAGTACGAAAGTAATTATAAAGCCACAAACATTGGGGTCAAAATCGGCAGTGGCGTGAAAAAAACGCTCCATTTTCGAAGTCCACATAGGAGAAGGTATGCTGTTCCCCTCCATTCAAGCATCCATTCCAATCTTCTGCAGCTTACAATGCCTAAACATTGAGGGAACATCGCCGCCATCCCTATGAACATGCTTGAAAAGAGTATTTTCCAGAGTTTTGAAGACGGCTGCACCAGTGCTGAAGAGCAGAGGCGGACACTTCGAAAAATAGGACCTGAAAAGGCGTCGCTTGTATCTTCGTTAATAGTGCATGTACATTTATGAAATTTTGCATGCTTGTTTCCTAAAAAAATTTGGTTGAAATCCCTTCATTAAAACAGAAGTTATTAGCATTTTTGAGGTGACATAACAAACTAAACAGCCTGTATAAAGGGACACGTTCTGCGTGTCAGCCTTCCTCATCGCTGATCTCTTCTGAGGAGGAGATGGTTATTAGAGGAGGATGCTTGTCGCCTTCCTCATCGCTGGAGGAGGAGATGGCTGGAATGTTCATTGCGCTCCGCAAAGGGAGGAGAACGCTGTCGTCAGAACTCGAGGCATCTTGCGTCTTCTCTTCTTTTTCCTCGCCAATCTCCGATGATTCCGATGCGGCAGGTTGCGCTTTTTTCTGATTGCTTACATATTGGCTAATTTTTCTTTTTATAACATTCACGATAGCCTTCGTCTGGCCAAGGCGTTCCTTCTCCGCGAGTCCGCTCATATCGTAATACTTCTCGACGCCGGCTGTTACAGCTTCCCTCATTAGCGCCGGACATTTCTGCAAGAGATCGCCGGTGCTTCGGGCCTTGTGAACAGACGGAGTTGCAGCTCGCAAATCAGCGATTTCCTCAGGAACTGGCAGCGTTTCTCGCAGTAACCAAAACGCGTAAGCTATTGCTGCTTTTGCTGCTCCTTTCCCACTATTAAGCGCCGCGTTTCCTTTCTGCTCTGCGGATTCCGCAGCTTTATCACTGAAACAAACATACAAGACAATGGGCGCCACAGACGTGAACTCCGAAATCGCTCCGAATTCGGAGCCCTGACTATGCTGCAACATGCAAAATTTCCCGAGTTACTCGCTCCGTTTCTCCAAGCGTGCGTGTGAGCAACCGTGTTTGTAATTCGCAGCAAACGGGGCGGACGTCTGTGGCGTCCCACTCAACCCCAGCCAAATATCCCACCGCCTAACAAGGAAAAAAGCTGAATGTAAAACGCCCGTCGATTCAATTAGGCATGCACTCCTACAAAAAGAGGCGAGTCTAAGGGCGTCTTGTGGTCCCAAAAGGTCTGTACAGAAATAGGCACACACTTGTGGCCCTTCCGTAGGTATGCCCCCGCGGCGAGACGCTGGAGCGTATATTTTGATGATTTTGCATAGGTCGAGCCATGAACATGATGTCGAGTTGAGCGTACGCCCAGCGCAATTCTCATAGTGAATGGGACATTATTAGCCGCGCCTAAAATAGAATAGTGTGGGGGGCATCAATTCGGCCCCCGCTTTCCTTTCTCAGCAAGTGAAGGCTGAACCAAGAAGACTCTTACAGTATATAATTCATCTCGAAGTCCCTAAACTGAGAAATGGTATCACATGATCCTACTGCTTTTATCCGTCCTAAAGCCCAAGTCTGATTATCTGTCGCGATGCCGCGTTGTCCAAATTGCCCCGGGCCCAATTACCGCCCCCCCCCGCCTCTCCCGCTGCTGACTACGGGGAAATTTAAAACTTCAAAGCGTTGCCTTGTCCGAACTTGGCTACTTATGATTATCCCGGCAAACCTCACCTAAACATCTCTCGATGAAGCTGCTGCAAGGTTCAATTGCCAACTGCGAGGTTCAATTGGATGATCCACTGGACAGCTTTTTGCCCTTCCACTTCATGCTGATATTGGTTTAAAGACATTGGCCCATTCACAAAAGCGAGCGGTTAGGCGAGATCGATCAGTAGAAGATATGCACTCGCGGCGTACGCCCAGCGTATCCCCCCCCCGTTTTGCGCGATTGCGAACTGCTGTCAGTGGTTTCTCTCGATGCAATTTGCAATAGGTCGAGCCATGAACATGATGTTTCTGATCACGAACTACGCCCAGCGCAAGTCTCCGATAAGGAAGACAATTAGCCGCGTCAGAAATAAATAGGGGGGCAATCAATGGCCCCCGCTTTCCTTTCTCAGCAAGGAACAACCAAAAACTCACAGCACAGAAATCACTCGAAAGTCCCAAACAGAAATATCAACAGATCCACGCTATCGTCTAAAGCCCAATTCTCGATCATCTCGCCGCAGCGCGATTCGTCCAAATGCCCCCCCAATTACCGCCTCCCCCCCCCCCCCCCCCGCCTCTTCCGGCGACTACGGAAATTAAAACTCAAAGCGCCTGCCGAACTACCCCACCAATCCCCGCAAACCTCACCTAAACATCTCTCGAGAAGCCCAACAAGCCAACGCGACAAAATCCACACAGCACCTCAACACTCATGCCATCGATCCAGCTAAAAAACATATAAAGAACAGTCAAGATCAACTATCAGTAAAGCACAAAGATTCTCACATAGAAGCGAGATCATTTTCAAATTTCCTCAGAACCTTGCATTACATGCTAATCATCCCACCCACCTTCTCAGACGCGATTTTCCTCCTCCAGAGAAAACCCACTAAGCGTTCACAATAATCGCAAAACGCAAACCTTCAAGTTTTCTCTGCGAGACAATGTAGGTGGGCGGGATCGATGCAGCATGTAAAACATGATAGGTTCCCGGAATCCTAAAATCGATCCTCGCCTTCACTATGGGCAAATCTTTGCCGCATCCGCTTATGTCCGCCTGGCTAAGCTCTCTAGAAGTCCGTGCCAAGAAGGAAAGTGAGCAAAGCAGTAGTAATTCCAGAAATTTATAAGTATAGGCTTAGGCTTGAGGCTGGCCTAAAGGCAGTCGTACAAGACGTACAGTCTATACGTGCCGGAGTATGTGGACCTACCTTGCGTTCTGCCACTACTAGCTGTGATGGGTCCCGTAACGAATGCGTCTAAAAGATTACGGTAACGACCAGCGACGAAGCGCGCAGCGAGCAGAAGAAGAAAAGACGAAGCGAAGAACGAAGCGCGCGTCGTTGACTGTAGATTTCAGTACGCATTCGTTACGGGACCCATCACAGCTACTAGTGGCAGAAGGCGAGCGTGGGTCCAGCGTGGATACCGCATTCACCGGTGTATGTACAGCCCCTCCACCTGCATATCTCCTCTGTGCGTAGAGCCCCATCCCATAGACAGCTTCAATTTTTGCAGAGCACCTAGCACTTTCTAGGGTACCGCGGAGTAAATCCAACCAAAGAAAAACCACTCGACTTACTGGCAGCTGTTTCTTCGATTTTCTTTTCAGAGGTCGGTATCTCACTGCTTGCATCCGCCATTATCTTTGCCCGTTTTAACGAACCGTGGAACAACGAGGGTCACTCACCAAAGTAGTTAGCTTGGCAATTTTGGTGCTATTCCAGGAAAATAGCTCGTTAGACAGCGAAAACTATCCAAAGTCGGCAGTCTCGGTCTACACAAAGACCGCACACAAAATTTGCCCGCAAAGGATTCACCAACCCTTAATGTTGATAGTTCGTGGTGTCTGTTTACTTTATAACCCCGATCGACTGGGCGGTTTGGGATGTAAGGCACGAGAGGGAAAAGACATGATACCCCGCGGATTACTGAGGATACACCAATACAGCTAAAGGGCATACGCCCAACAATCAAATGCTGTTTTTTCCCTGCACACTTTGACGGTAATCATTTCGTTCATTATTCACGTATCGGTCATCGTATTTAAAAGGTACGAACGAGCTTTATTTAATATGTGCCTTTCTCACTCGGCGTGGATTACAAGACGTCCTAATCATTGACCTCGGTCAGTTCGTCAACCCTTGAATGGTTCGTTCATCCGTCCGCAACCAATAGGGACGAACCAAGGGACGAACGAACGACCGACGCGGAACGCGCCACAAACAAACACAACCAAAGGAGAATCGCGTACCAGGGGAAAGCACATTACATGCAGCTTCATCACGTTCATAGATATCTGGTAGAACAGGGCTGTTTCAGGTCCTTGCGCGGAAAACGCCAGCAAGCCCCGAAAGCAGACACCCACATCTCCATACATCCACACTTCACTTCGTGTTGACTACCGCATCCGGGACAAAGTCCCGACGCCAAGTGGTCTAATGTTCGGACAAGGCAACATTTTGAGGAGTTTTACAACATTTCACCCATATAGCGGTTGTGCACCATTGATAACCGCTAAGCTAAGAAAAGAAAAGAAGAAGAAATAGAAGTGCGGATATTTTCTTGCTGTGTCTGAATTTGAGGAATAAAGAGTAAGAAAAGAGTCCACGGAAGCAAAACAACCAAATCGGCGGAGTGCTTTCCTAATTTTTTTCTTCTTTCTTTCTCGCGGGTCAACGGTGCACAACCAGTTGGCGTCGGGAGGCTGGGGATCCGGGAGACTAGCGGAGAATTGGGCAACAGGGGCAAATTTGGACGAATCGCAGCAAATGCTTCATCTTTTGTGTCTTCTTCTTTGTGCACCACCCGAGGCGCGTAACAGGCGACAGATGAAGTAACGAAGCCATTTCTATCTATAATTTGTCCCAGTTGTCTGCGAAGTTCACCAGTAACTGCTTCTCGACTTCGTTTTTCCAGTCAAAAAATCAGAAAAATCGCAACTTGGACATATGTACCTTCCACAATCTTAGACAGATGTACTTCTCCCGCACACAAAAGCAGTAGGAACCACCAGAAGCGAAGAAACTCCCTCTCAGTAGGAATATCCGCTCATGCTGATACCATTTTCAGATGGTCAATGAGCGGGTTGATGTGAGGGAGTGCCCTTCTCAAGGCACGGATGCGCCAGTCTCTGTCGAGCCTATCCGCTCCTCTCTACAGAAACCGCAACACCCGCCACCAAGACCCCACAGAATCACAGAAAAAAGCCCCCACACATCCAACAAAAGCAAAAACAAAACCAAACACACGGAGATCTTCTTTCTTTCTTCTCCTCCACAACCCGAAAAAACCCAACCCCGCAACCCACCCCCGGAGATGAATTATCCTGTGCTGTAAGAGTCTTCTTGGTTCAGCCTTCACTTGCTGAGAAAGGAAAGCGGGGGCCCAATTAGATTTTTTGCCCCCACACTATTCTATTTCTGACGCGGCTAATAATGTCCCATTCACTTATCGGAGACTTGCGCTGGGCGTACGCTCGACTCAACATCATGTTCATGGCTCGACCTATGCAAATTCATGGATACGCTGGGCGTACGCCGCGAGTGCATATCTTCTACTGTGAATGGGCCACAATTTTCGGTGTGTATCTCTGTACAGACCTTTTGGGACCACAAGACGCCCTTAGACTCGCCTCTTTTTGTAGGAGTGCATGCCTAATTGAATCGACGGGCGTTTTACATTCAGCTTTTTTCCTTCTTAGGCTGTGCTATATTTGCATGCTTTTGAGTGGGACGCCACAGACGTCCTCCGAGTTTGCTCCGAATTACAAACTCGGTTGCTCACACGCACGCTTGGAGAAACGGAGCGAGTAACTCGGGAAATTTTGCATGTTGCAGCATAGTCAGGGCTCCGAATTCGGAGCGATTTCGGAGTTCACGTCTGTGGCGCCCATTGTCTTGTATGTTTGTTTCAGTGATAAAGCTGCGGAATCCGCAGAGCAGAAAGGAAACGCGGCGCTTAATAGTGGGAAAGGAGCAGCAAAAGCAGCAATAGCTTACGCGTTTTGGTTACTGCGAGAAACGCTGCCAGTTCCTGAGGAAATCGCTGATTTGCGAGCTGCAACTCCGTTTGTTCACAAGGCCCGAAGCACCGGCGATCTCTTGCAGAAATGTCCGGCGCTAATGAGGGAAGCTGTAACAGCCGGCGTCGAGAAGTATTACGATATGAGCGGACTCGCGGCGAAGGAACGCCTTGGCCAGACGAAGGCTATCGTGAATGTTATAAAAAGAAAAATTAGCCAATATGTAAGCAATCAGAAAAAAAAAGCGCAAGCTGCCGCATCGGAATCATCGGAGATTGGCGAGGAAAAGAAGAGAAGACGCAAGATGCCTCGAGTTCTGACGACAGCGCTCTCCTCCCTTTGCGGAGCGCAATGAACATTCCAGCCATCTCCTCCTCCAGCGATATTT
>JASAMW010007644.1:0-32077 GCA_030247985.1 Epsilonema sp. ZAB3_2
GCCGACTGCAGATTCACAAGTTCCTCAGCAGAGGGCGGCACTCCCTGCCGCGGCCACTCATCCTCAGCAGTAGCTCGATGCAGTTTGAAAACACGCGATGCGTATCGCTCTCCTTTCACGACGAACTTCGAAGTAGCAGCAGAGAGCGTATCGTAACTGCAGTCCTGCCTGTGCAACTGTCGGTTGAGCTCTCTGCAACGCCAGCGCGTTTCAGCGTCCGTCTTCCTCTCTTGCGTAGAGAGCGGCGGCCTGAGGAAGACGGAACTGAAAGCCGCACTGTCCTTCAGGAGGGAGGACGACTGCAGTGCGCGGCGTTGCATGTATTCGCTTCCCAGATGCCACATGATGACGCGGGGTGATTCCTTTTTTGCAAGTGGGCCTTTTGGTAGTCGTCTGAAGTTTGGCAGGAGGAGGTCAGGGAGGCCAAGAGTCTGCGCAAGTTCCTGCATAGCAGACTCCTCCTCCTGAACTGCCTTCACGCCAGTCTCCTTCGATTCTGGCATCCCCAGAACTGCAACAGAGTTACGCAGCTCCTCCGCTCTTCTGTCCGCCTCCCACGTAGAATGCTGGGCGGCATAGTGGGAGAAGCCAGCGGTATTGCGATTAGACGTAGCAGCAGCGTAGGAGACGCGTGTAGCCGCAGAGGAGCCGCGAGGAGCCGCGGAGGAGCCGCGGGGGGCTGGACGGAAAGGACCGCCAGGTGCAGAGGACCTCGGCGCAGGAGGGAAAGGGCGGCGACCAGTGGTGGCTTGATGCTGACGGCGCTTCATCTGCTTTCCCACCACCACATTCCAGTCGCCACCCACATCCTCGCTCTCCACCAGCTCGCCTTCCTCCCTCTCGTCCCTCTCCTTCTCTTTATCCTCTCGCAATCTTCTAACCTCCTCCACGAATTCTTTGAATTGTCCCGAAAGGTTGGACACGTCTTGCTGTAGTCGGGACAGGGTGGGGCCTTCATTGATCGTGCCAGCGGTTTGGCAAACTCCAGGGGTAGAGAAAGAGGCCTCATCCGTCTCACTTTTCAGGCGCGTAGAACATTGTAGGCAGAGGAAGCTGAAATTCGCGTTCGAGGAGGTGAGCGCGGAGGTCACTGCATAAAGATTGTTCTCCTGTTTTCTGGCTGTTTCCGCTTTGTTATTCCTGGTTGAGGCACCAATCTGAATCGCTTCCTTGAGGGCGGGGAAAGCGCAAGGGATGCACGCCTTACTATCCGCACAAATACAGCACCTGATCATAGCAGTTTGGGGCGTATTGGAACAGAAGGAGCAGGTGTAGGCGGATTGGGTAGGCCACGGTTTCAGTGGGGTCTTCATATCGGCTGATTCCGTTGCGGCGGACATTTTGGCAGACGGCAAAGGAGAAAGTTGAATCTCCCCTTGGCACAGTCCTCTCCCTCCTTCAATTTTCCTTCTTCCTTCAATTTTTCTGCTTGTTGCTAAATTTTTCCTTCTTCGTTCACTTTTTTATCTCTTTTCTCTTTTTTATCACTTTTTTATCGTAATGTTTAGATTTTATTCAAAACATGGACAAAGTATGGATGTTTTACAGGGTTTGCTATTTCACGCGCTCTGTTACCAGTTCACGCCCGAAAACAGCAAATAATTTATTGGCACTTTCTTCTCATCCCCACAACTCGTTGAATTTCTGGCAACAGTAGGTAAATATTCACAAACTTGCTCCGCAGTTTCCAAAAGCTATATGAAGACACATTTCATTATCATCGAATCATGTTCATCAATCAACACACAACTTCTTTGAAGCGACGGTACCGGGTGCCTTGAATGGCTGGCTCTTCTCCAGTAACAACCACTTGTCCTGCTAGCGCCGGTCTTGCCACATCTGGCAGTGGCAGCGATTTCGGATACGGCACATCTTCTGCTGTTCCGTCAATTACAGTTTCAATCACGGCATTCGTTGGCATTTTCGTTGCGCATCCACCCAATGGCTGTCCAGGCAACGGTTCCTGGGATAGCGTGCGAACCTCCAGGGGTTTGCTGGGGGTGGTCCACCGCCAAGATGACAGCAATGGCCCTGCACCAGTGCGTCGCCGTTTCTGAGCCACGCAGAAAAAGAGCGCCGCGAGAAGCAGAAAAAGGGCCAGCAAACCACCGACAATGATGAGAATGATGCCGAGAGTTGCTAGACCAGTGGTCTCTTTTGCGATGTTCGCGTTCACTTGAATGTTCAGACGATGAGTAAAGAGAGCATGGGGCAATTTGTGCGTGTGGGCATCATAGACACTAATTTTTTGACCGCTAAAAAGTGTCTTGTTCAACAATATCGATTGTGGAAAAGATGAGAAGTAACGGCCCCGTCGACCACTTTCGAATCTTTGGATACCACTTGAGTATGATGTTTCATGCCAGGTAGGTACATAAAAAGTACCTTCGCAATGCCAACCATTTCACGTCTGGTGAGAGCATCTGATTCTGATGTTTCAGTGTATGATCTTCTTCAACAAATTTTTGCCCCACGCTCCCTCGCTAAATCCGGATTTGGAAGACAAGGCGAAAACGGTAAGATTGCGAATGCAGCAGTCACCGGAAATGGAGACGCGTTCGCGGCGATTGGTCAAATCTGCGGATGTGACGGAGGAAGCACCAATCATCGGCGGGTAGGCGTGATAGCTGAGTGCGTCGACGGATGACGATTGGACGACGCGAGACCAGGTGATTCTTTCGCATTCAGCCGCCGCCGCGTTCTCGCATTCGTCGCTCGCCGGCTGCGCACCGATTGGTCCGATGACTGGAACATCGTCCATTTGGATAGCCTCTGGACTATTAGGATTAGGCGGAGAAATACCGCGAATGGATGGAAGGTTGAAGCAGTGGTAGGCGAACGTAGCCGGATCGCCCGGTGCAGCGTAGACGCAAAAGCTTATCAGCACCGAATCGCTTTGGTTTCCGATCGACAGATCAACAGTTTCAGCGGGCACATTCAGTTCCACGATTTTGCAAACCCGGTCATTTCCCATGCAGTCAGTGACGAAGGTGGCGCCGGGACTACAGCCCTGAGTGCAGGATAATCGTACTGCTATGCCCGGCAGGGAACTTTTGCGAATGCCGACGATTCTGTCGATTTCTCGACCATCGGAAGTGGTCAGCTTAATGGTCATGCCTTCTAGGAGCTGCTTCGTCCTTGAACCGCTGTATTCCGCTCCGCCGTGAATTAGCACAGGGAGAAGTTGTTGTATCCTGACGAGCGAACCGTTCTTCAAGTTCTTCAGCACGGCGCTAACTTGAAGAAAGTAGGGACGGCCCAATATCGGCGTCTGGACCGCTGCGTCGCACGTGCTAGAAGGAATCTTATCCAAGTCGCGTCCGTCCAGTGGCATTTTTTGCAACGTGCATTCGCTGACAGTGAATTCCGGGCCGTAATGCTCCCAGCTAAGGGAAGGCGTGAGTTCGGTGCCAGCGTGCGTAGCCGCCGTGGAATCGAAGTAGCTCAAGGATGAGCCATCCTTTTGCAACAGATCGAAAAGAGGGGGCGGTGAAATTGAATTACCCAGCACCTGTACGTAGCAGCTGGCGTCCAAATTGGACTTTAGCTGAATCTCCAGGTGGATTGTAGAGGTATGGGTGGACACAGTAAACTGTAGCGTCTGCCGCCGCAATTTCACGATACAGAGGGCGACTTTTTCATCAGCCGATTGGTGACATTGCGCGACGATTGCATCGTTGCCTGTGGACGTTACCTCCACCCTTTCTCTACAGTCAATATGTACGCCACCAAGAAGCGTGGTAGTCGTCGTTTGATCTTGTGCTGATCGGTCGAAATCGAAGCGCAAGGACTTTTCGCCGGCCGGAAAATCGAATCGGCGATCGAAGAGACGCGCCCGTCTGCCTGCGATAGCCATTTCGGCCAGCAAAGACACGCCGGCTTGGAGCATGAGGGCAGTGTCGGGTCGGGCCGTGAGGTAGGAAGGAAGGTCGTCCAAAAAGGAGGCCTTACCCCGAGGAGGTACCATACCATTCTTGGCAACACGAAGAACAGATTTGTTGTCCGTTTGTCGTCGGTTTTCATGGATGTTGTTGGTTCTGACAACAAAACGGACAACAAACCGACAATGAACCAACAAACGGAGACATAAACCGACAACAAATCTGTTTCGTTTTGCCAACAATGCTGCATCCTCGGGGTATGAGTTAACTATAACAATGCGTAATCGACGCGCGGGCCCGGGCGCTACCCTACTCTAGTGGTATGTACTACCAAAAATATATAATTCTTGTTAGGGGAAGAATGGCCTACGTAGTGAAAAGAAACGAAGCAATTCCTGACTAGTTTTGGCCCCAATAAACGAAACCTTTTTATTGGGGATTCCATATCCAATAGATTGGATATCCAATAAATTGGTTTCGTAATATCCAATAAATTGGGATCCAATTTTATTGGGGCCAAAACTAGTCAGGGATTGCTTCGTTTCTTTTCACTACGTAGGCCATTCTTCCCCTAACAAGAATTATATTTTTGGTACTACATACTAGCCCTGTTTCTGGACAACCTGTAAGAGCCCCCTCCCTCTTTGGAAATGTTGAACAGGAAGCTGCTGCGAATTTGCCGGAGAAGCGGAAGCGAAGAAGACACCGACATCACGTCTACACCAATTCGCTTTTGTCTTGCTAGAGCGTAGACGGCTCCCCACATCTTCGCTGGTATCTCCCTTTTTGCAGTTCCTGAATTCCCATCATCGTCCACTGCTGTCGTAAGCACCAACACGCGGCTATAACTTGGCAGGTTGTGGAAAAAAGAAACGTAAAAAGTCCGGTTAGCCGAAGGAATTTCCACCGAGTTGTTTGTTACTGATGAACACAGTGGCCGTGTTGTGGTAAAATTAAGTACGTATTATCCGATGTCCACGTGAGGGAGTGAACGAAAGTTTGGTACAAAATAATAATTTGCAGGGGTTATTTTTGCTGAGACGCTGCTCATTTTAGCTTGTGTGCAGGCTACAACTCTGGCAATCTTTCGGCTAACCGACTCTGTAGCCTTCTTGCAGTGAGACGAGTGGTGAAATTGCTCCACGATTCACTGCTGCTCCACACTCAGATGTGCTCAGCATGGCTTTCAGAGGTCCACGCATGGCGCTAAATCCTGCCGAGTTGTTAAACTTTGCCACTCTGGCGACGAGTGTTGCAGAACCCGGATATGTCGTGGTACGCATCGCAATTAGCGCTTGAAAATCGCTGAGCCTATCGCGAATCACTTGCAGAAACTCGACGGCGACATCCGCGAGACGCTCGCGATCACACGCGATGTCGATGAGAATTCCGAAAGTCGGCGGACTTAGACCGAGCACTGGAAGAAACCGGGAGAATCGAATCGAATTCTGCAGCGAACCCTGCTCTTTCTGACCGCTGATGGACGTTCGTGACGCCGCTGTTGTGGTAGTCCAGAGAAAATTTGTTAGAATTTCTTGTGAAATTAGCTGTGCAGAATTTTCATCTGCTCTGGCTCTACCAAGAAATTTTCGCAGATGGGCATTGGTCAAGAACAGACTGTCTTTTGTTTGCTGGCCAAGCGCGTCCAAAACGTCACGAAAATCTTCCACAGTTCTCGACCAAGCGCGGAAAAGCAAGCTTTGAAGCATATGCAGAAGTCTGGCCAAACTTGTCTGCGCAACGCCTGACTTGCCTTCCATTGCTGCCTTGTAGATCAGCGAGTGTTGGATGAGCAAAGTTCGAGCGAATTTCTTCGCGTCTACAGCGGTCATCGGTTGATTTCCTACGTGAAATTCGGAATTCGAGTAGGCTTCCTTTGACATCTTTGCAATGCGATGACTCGCAGAAAGAAAGTTGAATCTGTCGACGTGCAAAGGGTGCAAGCACCAACTGGCCAACACGTTCGCCTCTTGCTTGGCTGCAAAGTGCAACAATTTCGACCACGAATAGGTGCCACCATTTCTATTGCTTCCCTTATCGAATAATTTACTGTAGCTAGCGTAAGGGTCGGCTGCAGCCCAGAGTTTTGAACGAATCTCTTCGACGCAATAGGCGTCCTGCAGAAGAGCTGTCTTCGCAGCTTTTTCCAGAGCGTTCGCTGTCGTTCGAAAATAAAAGTCACCAGTTTCTTCCGGCATGTTTATTGCAATGCCAGTTGCCAGCAGTACTGTACTGAGGATTGCTACTATGTTTGCACTGGGGAGTGGTACTATGTTGATAGCTTTCATACTGCTTGCTTGCTGCGGCTTCTTGAGCTTTATCAGCATCTTCTGCAGCTTCTTCATTCAATTGGCATCTATGTACTGCACCACCGAATCCTATATACATATACAGTGTATGTAGGGTTCTCTTGGCAAGTAGCTAGTTTTTGCTGTTTCGCTTTTTCAGCTGCACTTTGCTTCAAGCTGCATATCGCACGGCGCTGTACATTCCGATTTCAAGCACCGCGCGCTTCTTGCGTAAAAATACGGTAGAAAAACTGGGAGAGTCACTTCATGGTCATGGCGTGATACGCACAACATGTACCTGCTTGTGTTAGGGTGCAGAAAAAGCAATGAACCGTCCTGGGCTTTGCTACTGCATAACGGAATGCATAATTTAGTACGCTTCTGAAAGCTCTGAAAGCTCTCTTGCTGTCTTGTTGCTTCTTGATATACTAGACTTATAAAAAAACCTGCTGCAGTTTCTTCGGTACGATACAGCAGGGTCTCGGTTTAGTATTATACGTACTTGTATTAGCAGCATCATGGTAAGTACATACGTTCAGTATCAGTACATAGCTAAAGGTACGTACGTTACGTACTGTACATACAACATAGTCGAGAAGGAAAATTGCCGGATGTGCCAGGGAATCGAACCCTGGACCTCTCGAATTCCAGCCGAGCGCCTTAACCATTTGACTACACACCCGGATGACCTCAGCCACACAATTTCCCCTTTTGATCATGACAGCTAGCCGGTTTTCCTAGGAGAGGGCGCCTATTTGGCACCTCTCAATCAACCAGGGCCGACTACAGTAGGGGACCCGTTTAAATTATGTATACCAACGCGTATGTTCGCGAATAACACTAGTGTCGTTCCCGAAGATGGGTGCTGCTTCCTGATTCTGCTACTGCTCCGTTTTCTCTTTCGTTCTCTCTCTTTTCCTTTCGTTTTTCTAGGAGTCCTTGCGTTGCGTTTTTCGGCAACAGTACGCGTAAACTTCGCGAATACTACGCGTTTCTTCGCGAAGACAGAAATTTTACGCGTATACATAATATAAACGGGTCCCCTACTGTAGAGTGACACAGTCGAGAAGGAAAATTGCCGGATGTGCCAGGGAATCGAACCCTGGACCTCTCGAATTCCAGCCGAGCGCCTTAACCATTTGACTACGCATAGACAAACATTCAGAGCTGCGATCCTGAAGGACGTTTTTAATGAACGTGTCACTCATGGGTTTCGCAAATTGGCATCGCCACATCCAGCAGATGATTATGATTAAATCTGCATGATAAATTTATGAACAATGAAAAGCTGCACTTCTATTCGAATCAGCAGTTGGCGCGCTAAAAGCAGGTAGGTAAAAGCAAAAGCAGCTGTTCAGTGTCCATGTTTTGTCATGGAGATGGTCGTTGCCTAGTAGTATGGTCGGGTTAATGTAATATAATGTCTGTTCCCACATTGGAAAATAAACTTGACTTGACCTGACTTGACAGAACAGAACCAATGACCTGGGAGTCAGACTATGAAAGTCTCCATGATGGGAAGCGAAGCATAAATGTATGAAGCATAATGAGAAACACTCAATTATTGCAGTCGTGTGGGTTTTTGATATATTCTTTCTGGGACACTCTGACATCGCACACATGTCATATCAGGCGTCCCATCATTTCGGTTCGGGCCTATCGCTTAATAATTTTTGGTGTTAAGCCGCCGCGAGCAACCTCGGCATGTGGTTTTCTTCAGTACACTTCGCATTCTTGTGTGTGATAATACACGTCGGAAAGATATCACTATCGGATGCAGTTGGGACGACGTTTGCGGACTGCAAAGCTGACGCCGCATCTGTCATCGTGAACAACGGCAACACGTGCTTTCTCCTGCAGGGGGCTACCGAAGTGGACTTTGCAACTGCAATCGCTACGTGCGCGCCTCATGGTCATCTAGCTGTGATCATGGACCCAGCTGTTCTCAATACTGTCGTGCAAGCCATTCCAGATGTACGTACATACGTAGCTAACGTATATAGGTACTGCATACGTAACATGCAAAAATTGCTCGTGGCCACATCGAAATAGTGTACTCATGAAATACCTGTATACGTACAGGTACATACTACTAGTAGTACATACGTACGTAGATACACACACACACACACACACACACACACACACACACACACACACACACACACACACACACACACACACACACACACACACACACACACACACACACACACACACACACACACACACACACACACACACACACACACACACACACACACACACACACACACACACACACACACACACACACACACACAGGCAAAACTGCGTGTAGGAACAGTGTGTTGCCATATTGTAATGCGCAAAGCGGTTTCCGTACGTACGTTCGTACTTTATGTATACAGATCAAATCCTTGCTAGAAAGTACTACCAAAGTGCCATTTTTAGTGGTGGATTGGCATGCAGCAACTGCAAAACCAGAATGCTCTAGACGCCGGATGGTATTGGCTGAATCCGGATGGCAGCATGTCCCAGTTTGAAGTGCATTCAAATCTGACTGTTTGGAAGGTCGGGGAACCGGACGATAAAGGAAGCACCACTGGAGTAGAGGATAATGAACAGCAAGCGGCCAGAATGAAAACCGGAGAGTTGGGTGATGGCCCAGTAACAGGCTCAAAGAAACCCCTTTGTCGATACGGTAAGTGAAAGCATACAGCCACACAAGCAGAAGTATGTAACACACATACATGGTACTTAAAATGCGTATTGCACAGTGCGTATACAGTACATAGCAGAGATGTGACTGTGGCTGTGGCGTGGCAGATTCCGGAACCGGCAGGGTTGTAGCCTGCATACGAACCGCCAGCTTTTTTAGACGCACCCCATAAGGTTTTTCAAAAATTTTCTGAAGGAGTGGAATTCACCTATCCCGTTGGCATGACGAGCTTCGAGTCAGCGTACGTATGTATGTAATACTGTACTATATATATATATCTATGTTTCTGTCTCTAAACAAAATTACATACCTTGATTATTGCACTACTTTTTGCGTACACCAATAGCGCTGTTTCAGCGAAAGCCAGTGCGCTTTGCGTTGCTTCCAGCAGGTGGCCTGTCATGCCTTTACCTTCGTCGCCAACACTGGTCTGTGCAAATTGCATCAGATTGAACTCAGCCATCCAAATGTTCAATCCGTCGCCAACGCAAACGCCAAAACATGGCAGTAAACTGTAAACTCAAGTGATCATGTCATGCACGAAAGTCGTATTGTTGTCCGGTGTTGTAGCATAGCATGGTTCACCAGGTCTCAAGTGAACAAACACCAGGTTCTGGCTTTATAGTATACACTACGTAGTCACTTCAGTGATCAAAGCTTATACGCACATATACGTATGCACTACAGTAGTATCATATCATACGAAGTAGTACCTCAGCTATGCGGTATATACATAGTCCCACAAATTGCACGTGCACGTGCCGGAGAAAGAGCCTTACGTGCGCTGCAAACTTACGTGATACACTAATTTTGCACGTGACGTGGAACAGAGCATTGTCCATTGTTATGCATGGATTTTATGGCTTACGCATCTGCTTATTATACGTAAGTTATGCATGTCTCCGAGAAATTGTTAGAGGTACATACCTTAGGTAGGCATACGTACGTATAAACTGATACTCTTTTGGGTACAAAATGGTCGGTACGGGGTATTACACGAGAATATAATAGAATGCACATCTGCTGTAGTAGTTACGCAAAAGCCCGTAACATGACAATTTTGCACTGTTATTATGTATGTACTTGTGCTTTGCGCTGGAGAGCATAGTACGCAGACGGATATGCTGCTAGCTGATGTTGATGGGTGTATCTGGGTACTGACAGATGCACAAAATATTATCGGTTCTAAAGATGGCCGAAAAAATGACGATAATTGAGATAACGACAATAAATCATCATCATCAGCGGCATCATTACGAATTTTCTGGCGCTGGACTGGGTCTCAAAGATAATGTCATTAAGCAATAATTTGGTCACTTACTTGGCAATAGTCATCTTTGTATTGAGCTTCGCGTTAAGTGCTGGAATAGCTGGGAACAAAAGAAAGAAGAAGAGACAGTGTGGAGCGGAATTTCGTTTCTTCTCCAACTCAGGCATCGACCTTGCCGCTGAAAGAACGATTACGCACCATCTGGTGGCACGATACAAGGACTGCTTCGATGTCTGCTGTCATCAGTATCGAAAAAGTACGGTTAGACACGGAATTCACAAAAATTGGTGGCGTGTGGCGTGAGGAGTGACGACGCAATTTTCTCCTCCACGTACTGTACGTCGGTGGGTCGATGAGTGGCCTATACAAAAGAAAATCTGATTAAGAATGAGATGTAGGTAGGTAGTACCAAAAATTTATAATTGGGCTTAGGGGAAGAATGAGGACGTAGTGTAAACGAAGGAGGCAATCACTGACTCATATTCGCCCCAATAATGGGTTTTTCCAAACCCAATTTAATAGGGAATCTAAAGCACGCCACACGCAGAAACAATCACGCCGACAAAGAACAGAACACTGAATATACACGCGCGTCGAGATTGTTTGTTTGTGAATAGCGTGCTTTAGATTCCCCATAAAATTGGGTTTCGAAAAACCTATTTTATCTTGGGGCGAATATGTGCCAGTGATTGCCTCCTTCGTTTTACACTACGTCCTCCATTCTTCTCTAATCAAGAATTATTTATTTTTGGTAATACGGTAGTCAGCCATCCGTATTTTGTGTTCTTTCTTGCTTTCCGTGTTCAGATTGTACTGGTGTCGTTATCTCTCACGTAATTCAAGGCATCCACTGTCGTCTCATCTCTTGTCCTTTGTCTCACTGCAAGTGGCACAGACAGAAAGGCACCACAACCGTCTTCTTACAGCATCACGGCATTGCTGAGCAAAAAACCACGACATCCAGTACCACCACTCTCACTCCTCCTACTACTACCACTACCACTACTGCATTTACCTCAACGATGACAGCAACAAGTGCTACAACAGGAACTGCAACACCAACTACTACCACAACTACAGCGAGTACAACTGGTAATATGACTGCGAATCAATCTGAAGCAATCGCCATAAATACAACTACCCCAACGATAAAACTTTTGACAGCAACCGTAGCGCCACTTAATGTTAGCGGTAGTAAAACTGAACTACTGCCAACAACAAGCACTGCAACAACGATGAGTACAATAGCTGTCACGGCTACTAGTAGCGTTTCTTGGAATTTGGTTGGTAATACTACATTTCCTTCAGAAGCCAGAAGCGAGATGCATGATCCAGCGATGAGAGAACGTCACAGCTTACACCTCAATACACTACAACTGACTCGGCTGCTTTTGCCCCATATCAGGAAGGCAAAAAGGCAGCAGAAAACAATAGCAGCAAAGCGCCCGACCTAATTTCTGGTACGTTCGTAAATCTCGCGCAACTTCCACTGCCTTCACCAACTGCCAATGTGCAGCATGTTGGTTCAACCGTTGTCGTGTTGGATGTGGAGCTTGTCACGAAGCCGGGCACCTTAAACAGCAGCCTTTCCAACGAAGCCAGCAACTTTCATCATTCACTAAAGCTGAATGCCACTCAAGCGTTGTCTACGTCTAATGAGGAAAATCATGGCTTTTCGCTGCCAGTTGCCACAATTCCATGCCACTGGAAAAATGGCCACAACGCCAAGCGTAAACGCGACGCTCGTTGATGAAACTTCAGCATGGGTTGATGACAGCTCTAGTGGCGGACGGTCAAAACTTGTGTACTTGGCAGCGTTAAAGGGGGATCCGGCGGAAAACAGCGTTGAAGGGCAAGTTTCATAGTACATATTTTCTTACATTTGAAGTCACCTACACACACCTACAGTAATAATATGTGTAGTATTTTATCGCCTCTTTCGATCTAACCCCATATTTTGGAGCCGATTTTTTATTGCCTGATGCAGGAAATTGGTTTAGAAAAAATTGGCATCATTTGGCCCAACTATTTTGCATCCTAGCATATAGTATTCTAATTGGTCCCCTTTTCCACAGAGGCAAAATTGGCTTCAAACATGGGGTTAGATTGGAAAAAAATAAAATTTTACAAAGGTACATAGTTAGGCGTGTACAATCTCTTAAATTCAAAATTTGCCTTATCTCATTCAATCTTTCCCGCCAGATCCCCCCTTAAACGTGTTGGTGTTCGGCGCTGCCGCGGCGACTTTATTGGTGCTCATACGGAAGGCGACGGCCACTCGGTGGAAGTTCATCGTGAACAAAAAACCGACTGTGCCGCCGGCGGCGGAGATTTCATCGCCATATTCTGTTTTTTCTACTTCCTCAGTGCGACGACGACTGAGTGACCAGTGGACACTTCTCAACATAAATCCGAAAAACAGAATCGTGGAAGCTGGGACGGACAGTACGATGGAGATGGCCGGACTTCCATGATGTGATGTCGTATGTTTGACTAAGTAGCGCTAAGAATACCGTATTTACCGGTAGATAACCCCCCAATGCATAACCCCCCCCCAATGCATACCCCCATCTTGTCAAAACATAAAAAATGCCCAATGCATAACCCCCCCCCCCCTATGCATACCCCCATATGTACTGTACAGTACCTGAACCTACCTATGTAAGCTGGTCATATAGTACCCATAGCCACTCCCACACCAAGCTAAGATGCCTATAGGCCTGCTTGGGGGTGTATTGTACTAGAATAACCGTGTTTTGACCTCAATTATGCCCTAAAACACGTGCTTTTGACCTAAAAAATATGCCTCTGCGCACCTCTCAAAAACATAAAAAATGCCCCATGCATAACCCCCCCCAATGCATAACCCCCCTATGCATACCCCCATATGGGACCTCTCAATTTTTGCATACCCCCATGGGGCTATGCACCGGTAAATACGGTATGGGTGGTCACGAGCTGACCTCTCTATGTAATACACGTACACCTTTGTCAGCGCATTTCTTTGATCAGCAAGGAGTTAGCTCGCGACCAACTATACGTAATTCTTGCGCAAGTGGTCCAAATATTACTGAATATGTATGTATCTTTGTACGTACAGAATGTTCTGGATGCACAGTTAAAAGGATATACTGTAAAGGTCGGTGTATAGCCCTGCAGGGCAATACAAACAAGATCAGCCAATTTGGGCGGGCTATACACGGGATTGGGCAATACAAAAGCTCGGGCTATACAAGGGACTTTTTACCGTCTGCTCATTTTTGCTCCAATTTTCACCCTAAACGTTATCATTGATTGAATGGTCCCGCTTTTGGTATACTGATCGTCCTTAAAGCTGCCTTGCGAGGCGGTATAATCGGCATCTTTACTTGCTCTGCTACAACATACCAGACCGATCCCAGATTTCATCAGCAATGATCAAACTGGCTAACAATGTTACATCCCATTGCTAACATAGCTTTACGGCCCACAGCCATACATTCCATGGTTTTCTGGCTCGCAATGGCGCAAATAAAGCCTTGTGAGCGCCCTTGAATATATTATTTGATTCTTTTCTGGTGCGTCATGTGGCTCCATCTTAATGAAAAGGCTATAATTGCGTATACGTACAGTACCGGTACACGTTAGGTTTTCATATCTCATGCCAATCGATGGTAATCGCTACCAATCGATGGTAGTATTTTGTTATTATGTATGTGTAGTACTGTACTTTTGAGCTTGCCTATCTGGCCATCTGCCCAACAACATTCGATATAGAGAAATAAAAATCAGACATTCACATTTTATTTTTACCCTTTTACTACATGAACAGGTGCCACATCAACTACGTACGAAACTAACGTCAGCAGAAATATCTGCTAATGTCATCTGACTTATGGGATTGCCTACACATATGTACGTACAGGTACATACCGTATGAATGGTGTATATGTAGGGTATTGTACATAGGTAAAGTACTATGTTTGCAATGCGTTTGGCCCAACAACGTCTCCAGCCAAACTAGCTAAACCACAGTTGTGTTGGAACGATGAAATAGTTGTGCCGCGCGCCGCCAGCTACGTAATTATAGTATTGGCTTCATGTTCCATGCTACGGCCGTTTTGGTCCCAATCGGGGGCCCCTCTAAATGCATGCAAAAGTTCAGATGTCTTTCTTCTTTTCCTTATCTCGACTTTCTCTTCGTTTTCTTTTATTTCCTTTTTTCACAGACAGGGCCTCCGATCGTGGGCCTGGGCCCTCGATTGGGGGCCCCTTTCCTTTTACATCGAATCTACGGGGGCGGGCCCCCGATTGGGACCAAAACGGCCTTAGCATGGAACACGGATGCCAATACTACAGTAGCTGGCTCTCTCTTGGTTGTGCTTTATTCGAAGGTATGTATGTACGTGTAGGTGGTAGCTGATGTGTATACATACATACATTATTAGCACCACCCACACCGAATAACCTGTTAGCACTGTACAGTACGAGGTCACCCGATATTATATTACTGTCTTGCTTGTTTCTTCGCACTGAGCGCTCGAAATCATGCGGGGACAAGTCGCGCTAATTAGACACGTATCAGTTCTTCTATTCATTTACTGCTATTTCGAAGGAGCAGTAGCCAGTGGAAATTTCATAACAGCAAGACGACGAAGACGGCAGCTAATGCCGGATGAACCAATAAGGTTGGAATACACGAAGAACGTTACGTACAACGTGTGCACGCACACGCAGTGCAGTGCAACATACTGGACCGGCAGACAGGTGCAAGCAGAGTTTGCCTTGCGACTTTTTTAGCGACGACAAATGCTTTTCAAGCTGCATGGATGAGTGGGATATTCAGAAAACTTGGAGTAAGCTGGAGGACATGTCGAGAAACATGGACGCCTTTGACTCCACAGCTTTCGAGGAGGCGTGCAGGTACATACATGAATTAGGTACACTGGTACACATACGTACGTACCCTGCCGGTCATCTCCCACCCAGCTAATGGATCTGAAGCAAAGCAAGCAAGCATCGTCTCTGTTTTCTTTCAGTTCCTACATGAGCGGACGAAGCTGTCTGAAAAGCTGTCCGTTCTCACCTGCCAAGAAATCCGTACAGACCATCATTGGAAAGCCATTGGACTTTTTATGCATATCGCACAAAGACGGTAGAAAACTTTGAGAAAGAATACGAACAAACACCCATACTTGTGTAGTACTGTAATGTTCCGTATATAGCCCCCTCGGTATAACCCCACTCGTGTACACGTGTACAGCCTTATAGCCCACTCGTCACTCACTCGTCACTCACTCACTCCCACTCGTCACTCACTCGTCCCTTATAGCCCACTCGTCACTCGTGTACAGCCTTATAGCCCCTATTGCGAACAGCGAAAAGCAAGTAAAATCAAGTGTTTTCGCGCTAAACAGCGTTTTTGAGGTGTTTTGATGCATAGAAGTTCGTCTGTTTGGAACAGTTCTGATCACTTTGCCGGTGCATCTCTTCGAAAAAATTTTTTAGTAACAAAAAATTGCACAGTTTTTCAAGTTGGCATAGTTGCATTTTTTGACTGGAGCTTGAAAACGTGCCAAATAACCACCATAAACGAGTTCAGGAAGCCAAAAACCTACTTTTGGTACAAATGTAAAATGTACTCGTGTACTGCCCCCTCGTGTATAACCCCTCATCATCACTCTTTCTTTCGATTTCACTATTTCAGATAAGATTCTGCTCTCAAAAAATTTGGAAAAAATGTATTTGCCTTCAAAATTTTGAGGGTTTACATTACAGTGTACGTGTATACATTATTTATATTTTGTTGAAGAGTTTCTGACGCACACTCCCTGCTACAAGCGAATCGATTCATTGTTGGACGAGCAATGCGATGTGGAATGCGGCACCACGGATGCGCAACTGGAAAAGATGGAACGAGATATGGAACTGGCGGATTTGCTTGGCGAGCTCAACAAGGTCAACGTTATCCTGAGAAAAATCTGCAGGTAATGTACCTACAGCATGAGTGCATTGCAACAGCACTATGCATACCGTACGTAGAGTACCACCCACGTTAACCGCTCCCAGGTCAATCTAGCTAGATCTGGAAAGTAGAGCTAAATATAATTTCGGTGCTTTCTGCCGCAGTAGTTTCGTTATTGTCTCGTTATTATTTTTAGCTCTACCTTCACAACTTCAAGAAAATTTATTTTCAAAACGTACAGGAAACCCAACAAAAACCAAGTACTTCACGAATTATTCCAGTAGTCCACGAAATGGAGGTACGTGGAAAATCTAGCTAGATCTAGCTAGATTGACCTGGGAGCGGTTAACTGGGACCACGCGCCAGCGGAGACGTATGTATGTATGTATGTATGTATGTATGTATGTATGTATGTATGTATGTATGTATGTATGTATGTATGTATGTATGTATGTATGTATGTATGTATGTATGTATGTATGTATGTATGTATGTGTGTATGTATGTACGTACGTATGTCAGCTATGGTTCCATCGGAGAACTCTGAAGCTGCGCCATCCTCACGTGGGATGGCATCCCCATCAACCAATGTACGGTATGTATGTATTGTATGTAAGTAGGTACCGTTTCCGCTTTGTTTACCTATTTTGCAGGTTTCTTACTTGCGACCTGTCTTGTTCCGGTCCAATAATTGCGGACGAGTGCGATAGGGGCGGTAGCTCAGGCGGGAAGGCGGCCGACTTCTGGCTCCAATTCAGCCAAGTTACGTTCGGCGGACTCGAATCCATGCTGGAAAAAGCGGACGAGCTGGATTTTTGGCCCGATGAGTGCGCAGATTTGGCCCACGGACGTGTCGGAGCTTCTCAAAATAATTTTAATACGGCCACCACCGTCATTATGAGCGATCGTAGATTATATTTTGTGTTGGTGATCTTTCTGGTATGGAGTCTCGCGAACATGATACAGGCTTTTCGTTGACTGATAATAATTAATTATTCATAAAGTTATGATTTTTGGGCAGACTTTCAGTCCAGATTGTAAACTTTCCACATACATACTGTACGAAAGGTCTCACATGATAGTTTGGAGCCAACTTTGAGGCTTCGTCGTAGCCGCTGTACGCAAGGTAAAAGTGATCCGTCATAATTTGACTAAAGTATCGTTCTTCCTCTACACGTACACCAAACTGCAGCGCCAAAGCTCCTGTATTCGGCGCAGTACGACACGCCAAAGAACACCATAAAAACCATGCGATTTGTTCCGAAGGAACCGCTGGGTATTTTTCAACATCAGGCATACCGTTGAACGCGTCTTTACGAGAGGAATCGATCGGTACCTTCGGCGCCTCTCTACGTTGCCTCTACGCAAAGTTATCCATAAAAAACGTGTTTGAAAAAGTTAGCGTTTCAATCAGGAATAGCGCTACAGATAGAGCGTTTCAAGAGGCGCTATATGGCGCGTCAAAGAGATCGTGTAACAAGCTATCCATCGGTATCTTGATCTCCTCTCAACTCGCTTTCGTTGGCTCAGGAGAGACCTGGGAAATATTCTAGGAGTCCATGCATTTTAGTACGTAGACGACTGCAAACGAGCGACCACAGAGCGCGGCGCGTGGGCTGGAGCGGAAACAGCGAGCTGAAACGAAGAAGACGGATGAAAACAACTGGAATTTGGATTGTACGAGTAAGAGTTGTACAACTACACGCAGTAGTCCATATGGGCTGGTAGTCTAGGAGTCCACGGCTCAGAGAACTGCCGTGTGAGACCTTAAAATAGGGTATGTAATTTTTAGTAGATGTGCAAGGTACATCGTATACGTACGTAAGTACAAAGTACCTATAGACTACTGTAATGCAAATCCGCAGGCATTCAATGGCAACATGTTCAAGCACGCTCATCTCATCTGCTTGCGCTTCGGCAAGGATTATTTCGCACGGGAGTTGCCGTCGGTCGCAGAGGACAACGGTGGCGGCCCCCGATTTGATCTTGCTTTTGGGGTGCAGCAGTTGGTGGATGATGGCATAGTGGAGACTGCAAGCGAAGAAAGGAGAGTTAACCAGCTCCAATATGCTCCGGACCGCTCAGACCGTGGTCCGACCGCGGTCTGACCGTGGTCCGACCGTGGGCCGACCGCGGTCCGCCCGGAAGCGGAAGGAAGCGTCGGGGGTCATACTAAAAGGCGGACACGGACACGGACGCAGACTGTGTACTAAAAGGCGGACCGCGGTCGGACCGCGGTCGGACCGCACCGCGGTCGGACCACGGTCGGACCATGGTCGGACCGCGGTCAGACCACGGTCGGACCATGGTCGGACCGCGGTCTGAGCGGTCCAGGGCATATTGGAGCTGGTTAAAGGGAGGATCTGGCGGGAATTTAGTATGGGAAGGGCAAATTTCACATTTTTGAGATTTGAGGGGCCTATCCTATGTAAAATTCCATTTTCTTCCGATCTAACCCCACATTCTGGAGCCGATTTTGCCTCTGTGAGGCGGCGCCCCAGTTAGGAAGGAGATTTCGCAACACTTTGGCCTATTTCGAGCTTTCTAACTGGGGCGCCGCCTCACAGAGGCAAAATCGGCTCCAGAACAGGGGGTTAGATCGAAAGAGGATGCGATTTTTTATCGGTAGGTGCTTTCAAAAGTTAAAAATTCGAAATTTGCCTCCCCATAGAAACTTTCCCGTCAGATCCCCCCTTTAAGAGAACGGTGGACACCGGAGTGTAACTGGAGACTGGACTCTCTCATCCAACAAGGAATGGAACTTGTGACGAAGGCAGAAAGCCTGAAGGAAGCTGGGTACCTCTGTTTCTGTGGAATGCGTGAATGTGGCAGCGCGTTGCGTTTGTTTGTTTCCCCTTTATACTCATGATTATGTGAGCCAGCTGTTGAGTCCTACATTTTGTCATGAGTGCCACGCAGCCAGGAAGTAACGGATCCCACTGACATGATGGTGAACTGTGACAACTGCCTGCCAGTTATTCATTATACAGGGTGTTCCATTTGGATATGATACGTCGTTCGCGGTTATAACTTGGGAACCAGAAAGAGGTTGCAAATACCCAAGAATATGCCTAACCTTGTCCCAAAAAATTTCGTCGATTACGAAATCCTTGGTTGAATTGTTATTTGACGCGTCATGCGTGTACTATTTTGAGCCAGATTTGGGAGCGATAAAAAATAACAATAATATCAAAAATATATAATTCTTGTTAGGGGAAGAATGGCCTACGTAGTGAAAAGAAACGAAGCAATCCCTGACTCGTTTTGGCCCCAATAAATTGGATCCCAATTTATTGGATATTACGAAACCAATTTATTGGATATCCAATTTATCCAATTTATTGGACATGGAATCCCCAATAAAAAGTTTTCGTAATATCCAATAAATTGGATATCCAATTGGATATTACGAAACCTTTTTATTGGGGATTTCATGTCCAATAAATTGGATATCCAATAAATTGGGATCCAATTTATTGGGGCCAAAACGAGTCAGGGATTGCTTCGTTTCTTTTCACTACGTAAACTAGACGGCAGGAGCAAGACTTCATCGATCACCACGCCTCTAGCGGTTTAAAACGAAACACTTTTCTTATTTTCGCTGCGCAATTTTTCCCGTTTTTTTTCGCAAGCAACAAGAGTTATCGATACAGAATTGTGCAGAATAACTTATACTTTCATGCCTCCTTCCATCAAGCCCAACATTAGTTACTCAGCTTATTTGTTCCATCGCAAACACCCTAGGTCGTTGCCGCACTTGTTGAAACAGCCTTTTCTTGAAAACCGGACCTGCCAGCATTTGAATTTCCTATTTGTTCTTTTCCATGTATTCCTATTCTCATCCAAGGCGTGCGTGCTCTAGGTGTTCATGTAACGTTTCTGTCGCTTCGTCGCTTCTTTTTCCATGCTTCTCGCGTTGTCGGCAGATGGCGTGGTGAGCGATGAAGTCTTATTCCTGCCGTCTAGTTTAGGCCATTCTTCCCCTAACAAGAATTATATATTTTTGATAATATGGACTATGCACGCAGCACGGGTTGCAATACTTGTATACATATGCCACAAAGCCACAAAAAAGCCACAAAGCAATGTTGACATACATAATAACAGCGTTAGCTGTATGGCAGCCAAAAAATCATTTTTTTTGAAAAATCCTGCGACCTGTTGACCGAATAGCTACGGCTACATGTTGTGTGCTTTTGCAGGCTTTTGCTGTATGAAAATGAAGCGGAGAAGGTTGAAGATTGTCTCTGTGATCAAAGTAAAAGCAGAGGACACAACGGATCGTTCGCATTTCGAGCAGGAGCAAAGAAAATGTGGAGGTTATGTTAGCGGTGCTTATGGGTCATATCTTTTTACTTGTTGGAGGTTTATTCACGTTTGACCCATGGGTCAGACGCATATGGATTTTCTGGATTGCTTTTAGGCGGTCGTTTTGCTTCTTTTCTTTCACGTGATTTGCTCTACCTGGGTATTCTGCTTGCTGGTTCACTGTGTACTCTGCCATCTTCTGCTCTGTACAGGCAAACGTAAGTATGTTGGTACATTACATACCATTTTTATCTACGTCACAAAATTGCATCAACATACGAAACGAACGTACAATTAGTTGGAAGGGTACACTTGTGACTTACGTGCGTATTCTATGCTATGGACTCTACATACTCCTGTATTTGTGATGCATGATTACTGCTTGAAGGAAATCTGAAATGGAAATGCTCGAAGCCGTCTCTCATTACCGAAATCTCACGTTCTTCCTGTTTTCGGATCCTCCTTTGATCGCTCAATTGCTCACATTAGCAGGTACTGTATTCGCCTCTCCCGATAAGTGTGTGCGTGGATCTCAACATGTACCTGGCAGAAGGGTGCAGTATTTATCAACAACTAAAACCGCCACTTTGTTTTTGCTTGCCCTTGCGAATGTAGTTATTTTTTGTAAAAGTTTACAAAGTGGCGGTTTTGGTTGTTGATAAATACTGCACCCTTCTGCCAGGTACATCTTGAGATCCACGCACACTCTTATCGGGAGAGGCGAATAATAGGCTACTTACGTAGAGTACATACGTAGTGAGCAATAAAAGACTGGACAACAATTCGCACTGCACTTGCATTTTTATTTTTACGCAGTGCGACAATTGCCTTTCGTTTGATTATATTGCGCAGGTGATGTTCGGAGCGGGGGGAGTGACGACCTGAAAATGCTTCGTCGGCTCAGCTCCTCGCTGTCTGTGTTGACTATTCCTGCAGTTTTCGTTATCGTTAGACAGCTTGGCGCTTCCAGCGTTACCGCTCTACTAGGAAGTGGTCTCAGTCTAGTCGGTATGGTGATATTTTCACTTGTATCGTGCGTACATATTTTATACATATTGTATTGTCGATTGCTAGATAATTTCATGACATACGATACGTATGCATGCATACTGAAGGTATGCTACACTGCTGCACTCATATCTTTTTATTGTTTAGATGCCAGTTTTCTGTCAACGGCAACGTTCTTTCCTGCTGAATCTGCTCAGACATTCGTGGAATTTGTGACGGTGCTTCTGTTCTTGTCTTCTCCTGAATGGTACGGTACTGATTTACTGTGGTCTCAACTACTGATCTCTGTGGTCTCTTTACTGATTACTGTGGTCTCTGTGGTACTGAACCGCAGTGTGCCCACATTGCGCAACAATATTTGAACTCGTGGATGCTTCTTTGGACCTGTTGTAGGAAGAATATTTCTGCGTTTCGAATGACGTGTTTGGGAATTTTGATTGGCCTAGCTGTGAGGTGCCTTTCGTGCTTCTTATTTGTTGTATGGAAGGTTAGGTCTCTTGCACACGTTGGCTGGTAGTTAGCGGGGCACAGTCGGGTACTTTTCTACCAGGTAGCGCAAATCTACCAACAGAATACATACAGGCCAGCTACAGTACGAGAAAGCAAACTATCAGCATGTTACGTAAGCAAGTGTTCTTGCGGTACTTTTCTGGTAATTACCAAGTACCACCCCGCTACTACCAGCTAAGTGTGCAAGCAGCCTAGTGAATTGTGCTAATTGACTCCTCCGACAATGGGATGTGTATTTTCTGTGGTTGGTGTACTTTTTCAGCATCAAGTACTCGTCGTACACTCTCTGTTTGGTGCTGGTGGTCAATTGCTTGCATTCAACGTGGGAACTGTTGGCTGATAGAACCGTATCTATGGTGAGGCTACGTACAGTACAGTACTTCATTTGCTTTGTGCACGAAGTTGGCAAACCAACTCGTATGTATGTACATGCTGGATGATTGCACAGCTTCCTACTTAAAATGGGATTCGATTTCTTTACTTTTTTCGTCGGCTATCGCATGGAAATTTGTGGTTTCTCTTTGGTCACTGGTTTGCTTCCCGTTACTCATCTACTGCTTCGTTGTGTGCCTGCATTTTCACTGGTGCGTCAAGGCGGGAACGCAAACGAAACAGTTCTCTTCCGAGTTTCAGGCATCTTTTGAGGTAATAATTAGTTCGTGCTCTCGGTCTGTAGTGGGTGGGTCGCAGTATCTTTATTCATATGGGCCGATCCATGCTTTATCGGGCGTTGGAAGTGCAATGTGCATTTATCCACTGCACGACACAACATACGCTCGATTAACACATACCGCGACCTGGCGTCATTGTTGGCAACAATTCGTTCAGCTGTTGTCGGTTTGTCCGTTTATATATGGGTGTTGTCAGTTTGTTGTCGATTCGTCAACATTGACAACACCCATATAATTCGTCAACAATTTGTCAACAATGACGCCAGGTCGCGGTATGTTTTAAGAAAAACCAACCGTATCTATTGGTCCAGGGATGTCCCGTGGCTTGGCGGAAAATGCAACAAGCGTACAACGCGTGGTATGTTTACAGTGCAAGACAACCTCTGTCTAACGTTTGCACAGAGTCTTTTCGCAACGGTGGCAGTGCGTCAACCGCGCTACGTCCGGCCTGGGTCCAGAGTGACACTGCGCAACGTACACTCGTCGCGTCCGTGCTGGCTCTACTCGGACCACACTCTGTACCCAGCCGTCTACAGCGAAGATCAGCGCGGGTCTAGCGGCCAGCAGATGGTCGGCTGTTATCCGCGAAAGCACTACAACAATTGGTGGTTTCTCCAGCAGTCTGATCGGTCCATCAATACTACGGGTGATTCCGTCGAGGTAGCGATAATTTTGTTGATTCCGTCGAGGTCGAGGTAACGATAATGATAGGGCTGGTTCAGATAAGAACGGCGTGAGGTATGTATAGTACATAGGTGTCGTTTTCGAAGGTTATGAAGAGTTCACAGTTGTATTCGCCAGTTGCGCTGGTGGTCGCGAGCTGACCCCTTTGATTTACATTTAGCCGCAAGGGCATAAAGGCACTGAAATCACCAATAATTCTAAGCCCAACTGACGGATACTTTTGTCAATTGTCGCCACCTATGCAATGCTGGAGCAACAGGGATGGTGTCGTTTTGTACTTACGTTACAGGATGATGACACGATAGCGCGGTCGGGCTACGAGCTGCAGTTCATTCACGGCGCCACTAGACGCCTGTTGCACAGTCACAATGTGGCGGCGCCTATGTCGCCGCAGTCTCAGGAAGTCAGCTGTTACATTCACTTACCATCTTCATCTGCCACACCAGTGGACCCCGTTTGGAGAATTGTAAGACAGGTACCATGGGTCGCGATTCCAAACGGGACGAATGGGTTTGGAGACGTCTGTATTGTGATGGACCTACATGTACAAAGTACGGCGCTTGCGTGGACACCTTCTAAATAAGTGGCGCTAAATTATGGTCCACTTATTTGTAGGTGTCTACGTTTTCGCCATTCTTTGTACAGAGGCGTGGACCACTGTGTAGGTCCGCTAATACAGAGGTCTGCAAGCCCATTCGTCCCGTCTGAAATCACGAGTCCGAGCTCTACTTATCTGTCTACTTTGCTCTACATACAGTAATCTTTTTTTCTTTCCGTGTTGGACAGCCCTCATTCGGTCGACCTGGTCCTACACCATGATTTTGTAGTCCTCTGAATTAGCGGACCTACACGTAGAAAGTACGGCGCGCGCGTAGACAGTTGCGTAAGAAAGAAACACAAGTTCCCTCTCGGCAGTTGGACGCGTGCCAACACGCCAAGTCTAGTCCTCCTCTTCTTTCGCAACTCTACGCACGCGCGCCTTAATTTCTACGACGCGCATAGACAGCCGTGTAGGTCCGCTAATTCAGAGGACTGCGAAACCATGGTGTAGGATCAGGTCAAACGAATGATGGAAGCTATTTCACAGGAATTCCTTGATGGAAATGGTGGCACAGGGCGATGGGAGGCACTGAGTACTAAGTTTCGTCTCGTTCACGCGTCCACCGGGGCAAGTTTAAGGGTGACTGGGAGGCAGCTGGCATCTGCTTGGGCTCAGTCGGACCAGCTGGAAGTGGTGGCAGACAGGCAGGATGGATGGAATGTGTGGAATGTCGAAGAGCATAAAGCAGGTACAAGGGTACTATTGGGTAAACCCGGACACCTAAGCTTTTCTGAACTTGCCGCTTCAGCAAATGATGAACATTGTGGCTCATTTGAAAGAGGAGAGTTCAAGGAATCGATTGGTAGAATACTTGTCTCAATCGGTCCGTGGGATGCTGAGAATGCAGCCCTAAAGCTTAGGTGGCCTGATTTACCGCACAGTACCCTACTATGCGTACGGGTTATGTGTGGTGGTATGCTCACATTGATTGGAGGGACGTTTATCTAAGCGTACGCCGAGCGCACAAATTATGCAAACTTTATTTCCAGCGGGCGTTCCCTTGAATTCACGTCTTTCCTTTCCCGAAGTCTATGAAACGCTGCGTACTCACGCTCGCTTGGATTCAGTTTCAAACGTCGTGTGTGTCGTATACTTGTAGGTGACCTTGCTACAACTGAAGATACCGAAGGTTCGAGTGGTGAAAGGAAGACGCCTATGGCCTTTTGGCGTAAGGCTCTGGAATTTCATACCAGACGGTGGAATTATCCGCCTCAACAAATAGACTATCGGAGGCGAGAGGTGACCATTTTTGACGCGTTATTGCATGGTGCTCCGATTGAAGTATTGGAGAAGAATAAGCAGGGCCAGGGTCATCACTACGTATTAGAGGTAATATAGTATATTGTACGTACGTACGTACGTACTGTGTGTATTCGTACGTCGAGTATGTTGCACTGCACAACACTGTATGCACACAAGTACGAGAGCTTAGAAAGATGCATTAGGTCATTGGTGTGGTGCAGAGCAGAACAGTGGGTAGAATAGAGTAGCTATGTACACACACACTGTATGTACTCAACCCACTTTCAGTGTGGAAAGTTTGGCTTTACCAGTAGTTGTTTTTGGATGTACAGTACTGGACCATGGTGGATGTACAGTATGTTTAAGCTTTACGACAGTCATTTTCTACCGCAAAACAGTCTGGTCCAATACTTGGTACGATTCGGGACTGTCGGCTTTATGGTTGCTCAATTGTGTTTCTGTCTACTGCTTTATCTTTGTGGACGCATATTTCGGCGTGATAGCAAAAAGACAGGTGAAAATGAATCCACCCTCTTCGGCTCTAGGGTGTATGCTTTTAACTGTACTGTACGTACGTATGTTCATGGATACCGCTGAGTTGTGTCTGGGTTTTTACCCGTGCTGCGCAGTTTGCATAAGTGTAATTCCGCAGAAAGATAATACAGGAAACATGTTTGTTTGTTTGTAGATTTGACTCTCTCAGTATGCTCAACATCTGTAATTGGTGTCTGGCTTCTGCTCATTATCTTTCACGAAATATTCATTACTGACGCCGTCTTCCAAGCTCAGCAACTGCACAAGATCTGGATATTATCACTGATTCTCACTTGCATTTTCGTATCTTTCTGCGTTGACTTTGTTCGTTCTCGTCGTATGTTGAATTGGCTGGCGCTGTGAAAAATAAAGAGCTTTCTTCGATATGTACTCTTGGTAGAAAGTTGACTGAAAACCGCCAAGTTTCGGTCCCAGCATCTGTTGTGGGTATATTGGTGTGCATCTCAGCGTGCACTATACGTACAGGACTTACTCGCATTGGCATTGTGTGTACGTTACGTACGAAACATCTTCGATTGGTAGGTTGGTGTGTGTATTTGTAGCGTCTTATATGGCAGCAGCAAAAACAGGAACAGAGGAGAAGTCTGGTGTGCGAAAAACGCTCTTGTCTCCTGAAGTAGCTGGAGGACCGCATGGACTTGGTACGTAAGAAGCGCCATGTACAGCTATCACTACTGGTTAAATAAGGCGTTCCCTTATCTATTCTTGGTATCACGGATTATTATTGCTCACCATTGGACTACTAGTTAGTACCCTTGGATGAAGGGTTCGCCCTCCAAGTATTGCCACGTCCGGATAGTTGCCCCCAGTTTGTTATAGGGCATTTCATGGGGAACAAGACAAACGGAAGGCGATTATCCAGGGGGGAAATAATTATCCGATGGATACTTGTCTGTGTCCCGCAGAATATTATTTATTCTTGGTGATTCCAAGGAGCTAACACGGAACGTGATGTAGCCCACTTGAGAGTTTTTTTCTGCAGGAGATCCCGATAGTCAAGCTTTGCGTATGGTGGAAAACGCTCACGTGATCAACAAGCGCATGCGAGCAATTGTGAAGACGTTGTGTCAAGAACAGGAAGAAGGTGAGCTCTTCAGTACTGCCATTGCCTTCTTTTGCCGTAATTCGGTGTTCTGTATGGGCTCTTCTCTCGGTATAAAGTAATGTATGCTTATGTTCGGCTTGCTTTTGTGTTCACTGTAGTATTCCGAGCTTGCGTGCGGCAACATCCGTGGGGTTTTTGGTACAAGTGTCGCGCTGAGAGAAGAGCATCTGCCGATTGTCAAATTGAAAAGTAAGAAGATGCATGAATTTGAACTGCATGCTACTATGAAGTAGATACTTACAAAGGGTACTGCATGCATTTGCTGCTCTGTACTTGTATGACGTAGATAGATACATAGGGTACTATGGGGTAAACCCGGCCACCTTGTATTGAAAGCCGTCGTTCTACGTGGGTTGCCGTGGTTACCCCACCAATAAGGCCGGGTTTACCCCATGGTACCTAACGAGCACCGTACACATGCAACCATACGTACATAATGTACGTACGTACATACATGTGCAATGGCGGTATCTGCTGCAGTAGCATGCCATGCTACGAAGCCTCACGGCGAATTATTGCAGGATAAACGATCCTCAGCTCATTCAGCAGTGCACCGAAGAATACCTGCGCGATAGGAACGCGTATCGTCGAACGGGAAAACCGAAAAAGCAGCGACTTTTAGAAGCCTACTGGGAGCAGAACAAGAATAGCAGTACTACGCAATCGTCGCAACAAGACAACAGCCAGCAGCGTCAATAATAAATAATACTAACTCTTTCGTCTTTTCATCTTTACCCTACAACACCCTGATATACAGTACTTGAACTCATCAGTAGCTGGAAGGACCTTCTTGTTCCACGAATACCTAACGTGATTGAAAATGTCGTCCACCGCTCATCGCTGCCAACTGTGCGACGTTTATCTGCCGACCGAGGCTGCTGCGAAGGCTCACGAGCAGGGTCGTCGACACCGGCGCATGCAGGAGCTGCGGACGGCGAGAGAGGCGCTGGCTCGACGCTCCGTCTTCCTCTACGGATTCCCCGCGCATTCCCTGACGGAAGCAGACCTCCTGCAGCACTTCCGCTGCTCCCCCGTCTACGGGGAACCGGCGGCCAGAGTTATCTACGGAGCAGAGAAGGGCACCTTCGCCATCCTGGAATTCGAGCGCGAGGAGAGCGCGCGAAAAGTTCTGGAAGAGCGGAAGTTAAAGGGCGGATCCGGCAAAGATTTTTTCATGTGTAGGCCAGGATCGATTTTTGACGTTTTTTTTCGGTGAGCATACGCAATGAATTTCATGTTGATTCAATCCAACCAGTCCCCTCCCCCCATTTTGCCTCCTCGCAGAGAAAACCCAGGGCCGTGCGTTTTCACGCCATTATTGCGAAACCCCTTTGCAAGTCGGTTTTCTCTGTGAGTAGGCAAAATCGCAAGGAGACGGGGGGGGGGGGGGGGCGAGTCAGCATGAAAAACTGCATTTGTTCACCGAAAGAAAATTTGATAAATTGTTCCCGGCCTTCACTATGGCACATCTTTGCCACATCCACCCTTTAATGGTGAATGGACGCGCCGTGTTGGCGAAGCCGCGTGAGGTGAAGTTCGAGGACTTTAAAACGGAGATGGGAGGAGAGGGGAGGCAGCGGATTTTCCACGACGCGGAGTTTCACGCCGAGCTGATGGCGCAGCTTCGAAGTACGACGACGATGAGGTCATCGTCGGAGAGCATCGATCGCCTTTGCGATGCCGTCCGCCTTTCGCCGGACGAACGAGCGCGTCGATTGGCTGCGGCGTCGGCCATCGAATCAGCGCTCGCCGACTGTTTCGGCGCCGTCGGCGGTCGACGAATCAGCGTCCGCCCTTTCGGGTCCGTCGTCACTGGCTTGGGCTTGAAAGGATGCGATTTAGACTTGACGCTTTTCGTTGCTCCAGTGGAGACGGGTAGTGGCGAGTTGCCCTTGCTCAGGTACGGTAAATGAATTTTATTTTAAAGCTGATGTTATTGGCCCGCTACACACGAGATACGAGTGAGTTCTGACCGAACTCGGAGCGAATTCGGTGCAAGCAAACTCGGGAGATTTTACATGTTCAAGAATGGCCAGCGCTCCGATTGGAGATCACGTGTGTAGCGGGCCATTGATAGATCCGATGCTGACCATGCGACAAGGGCCGATGGTCAAACGGTCGTCCGGCGTACTATACTTATACTTATGTACAGATCAACCAGAAACGCCATGCGAGTGAAAACGAGAAGGGAGAATGGCGTTCCTGGTTGATCCTAAACTGTTTGTACGTACGTACAGTGTGGGGTAAACCCGGCCATTGGAAAATCCGGCCGCATATCTCAGCAACCAATGGGCCGATTGAGACAAATACTATATCAATCGATTCCTCGAACTCTCCTCTTTCAAATGAACTACCATGTTCAATATTTGCTGAAGCGGCAAGTTCAGAAAAGCTTTGGTGTCCGGGTTTACCCCACAGCACCCTACCTCTGTGTTTGTTTGTTTGTAGATCCAAGGCGAACCTGCTGTCGGTGGATCCGGCGGAGTTTTGCCCCGCCACCCTGGCGCCGGAGGAGCTGTTGGCGCTGTCGGCGCCTGACCGCGTGCGTCTGCTCTCCCGCCTGCTCAACCACCAGCGCAAGCGCCGTCGTCTGCCAATCAGCGGCCAGCTGCCCATTCTGCGCGTCCGCTGTCCCGTCGTCCGCTTCTGCTGGGATCGCTCCTTCAAGGGGGGACTTGGCGGGAAGTTTATTTGTTTTGTTTGGATGAAGGAAGTGTCAAAGTCGGTTTCATTTTATGATAGAGTGCGGGATAATTCGGTCCAACTTGTTGTTTGGTTGGGAATGGAGAACTGGCTCGAATTACCCCATACTCATGTTTCATTCATTTGAAAGCGCGCACTCTGTTGGCAAGATTATTTTATTCTGTACCCCATATGCTCCAGAGACGATTTTGCCCCTGTCTATAATGTACGTCCACGACATACAGCAGGGTACCGTACTAGTGAGAAGCGCGTCCCAATGTTTTTGTTTGCCAATAGCGCACTGTCTACCTACGTACCTGGGGGGTCCCCGTATCAGAACGGTAAAATCCCCCCCCCCCCCCCGCCCCCCGCTGAACGTGGCTTTTAGAAAAGGAGGGAATTTTTAGGGGGCAGGTGCTTTCAATTGTACGACTATGAAACTTGCTTCCGTTCCCCATACAGATTTCCCGTCCAGATCCCCCTCTTCAGCGTGGATTTGTCAGTGGAGAATCATTTCGGCCTGAACAACTCAGACTGGCTGCGCTCGCTCGCCGAGGCGGAACCGCGCAGATTTCGCGACCTGGCCCTGCTCCTGCGCTACTGGGCGCTTCGCGAAGGCCTCACCTCGTCCGCACAACACAGCCTCACCAGCTACGCGCTCACGCTAATGCTAACCGCCTGGTTGACGAAGGAAGGCGTTCTACCCAGGGGTGTATCTATGTGCATAGAGCTAGAGTTTTTGGGGCGCAAACTGGGGCGAGTTGAGGGGGCGGTGGGGAATGCATATGTAGTACCTACCTACGCATTACCCATTCTACCGTACGCCAATAGGTACCTATGTTGGCAGAAAGGGGCAGTGTATGTTGTTAACCCCCGCCTCCATAGTTCTCAGATGGCCGCCTGGCCGCATATACTCCTTGCGGCCACCCTGGCTACGACCATGGCCACTTTTTTCTGGCGGTAATCACCCCTCGACTATGGTAATCACCCCTCGACTATGGGCGGCCACGGCCGCAGGGTGGCCGCAAGGGGTGTATGCGGCCAGGTGGCCATCTGTTCTGAGATTATGGAGGCTGTTAAAACGTGCAATTTCAATTGCTGGGTACCCACAAATAATTTGTTTGCAAATAGCCTAGTCACCAAAATCTGGGGCGGGATTGCGCTTCTAAGGACTAAGTAGATACACCCCTGCTACCGCCTCCCAACCCGTCGTCATCTGTTGGTTCGACCAACAGCTTTGATCACGTGACGTTGGGCGCGTTTCCGCGCGAATGGCATCCGCCTCGACCCGCGCTGATTGGTCAGGAGGAGGAGTTGTCGGTGTTGGTGGCGAAATTTGTGCAATTCTACGCCGGCTTTTCCTTTCGACATCACGTGATCTGCCCGGCGAATGGCAGCTTCCCGAAAAGCGACGCCTTCGACCTGGCCTACTCGGGCTACGAGGCGTGTATTAATGGCCCATTCACATCGGAGACATGCGCTGGGCGTACGTACGCTCGGCGTGTCCGTGGCTGTGACGCACGCAAAGACATGGACGGTCATGGATGCGCCAGGCGTATTGCCGCGTTCACCAGACGTCTGTAACGGACGTCGTCCGTTCGTAAATCCGTAACGGACGTATCTAGGAGTACATGGTTGTTTTGTTGTGGTGTGCCGTGTACTCATAGAAACGTCCGTTACGAATATACGGACGGACAACGTCCGTTACGGACGTCTGGTGAACGCGCCGTTAGCCGGCCGCATTTTCCTTCCGATGTGAATGAGCCATAATTGCGGCATACCCGCCAAGTTTCGCAAAGGCGTCCTGAACGTGCAGGACCCGTTCGTTCTCACGCACAACACTGCGGCCAACGTGGCCATTAAAGTGGCGCGACAGCTGCGTCGCGCTTTCACGCAGGCGCAGCATCGCCTAAAAAAGGCCGGTTGCTCATCTGGCGACGTAGTTATGGCCCTGCTGGACATTACATTGTCATCGTCTCCGCCTGAGAAAAACGGTCGCACAACGCCATCTAGCGGCGCTGGCTCGTCCTCAGGAGCTGCTGCTACGAATGTAATCTGCACCGAGGAGAGGTTTATAACTCTTTCGCCTCGTCCGCAGGACATGTGCATCACAGAATGGACTGGACTGGCCAGCGCAGCTACCAGGGATGTACTGAAGGATGTACTTCAGTTTCACATTGAAGATAACGAACAGAATGCTCCAGAGGAAGGACAGGATGTGGTTATGGCAGAAGAGGAGATGGAGGAAGAAGGACAACCACCCGCGAAAAGAGCTCGATTGTCAATGGAAGATGGAGGAGAAGAGAAAGAGGAGAAAGAAATCTTGCTTCGTTGCGCAGTTCCCTGGAGAAGTTGGGAAGGTCGTCGATTGAAACGACGGCAGGTCGGCAGGGAGTTTCCGCACTTATCCGAGTTTGACGCGGAGAAAACGACGACCGAGTTACTGGCGCAAGAAAAGGGGGGTAAGAGGGAAGGAGAGAGTGCTCCTGTGCTGGAGCTGGAGATGTGCATCAAGTGCTTGGATGAAGATGGTGACGCACGTTTGGAGCTGGAGCTGGACAGCGCTGAGCACCCGCTGATGTTCAACACGCTCTGTCATTTTCTGAAGGCGTACCTGGCGAAATTGG
>JASAMW010007645.1:0-20352 GCA_030247985.1 Epsilonema sp. ZAB3_2
TCTTTTTCGTAAAGTCACACTAACCGCGGTAGAGGAAAGTTTAACGATCCGAGCCGCCCCCCCCCCCCCCCCACAGTAGCCCCGATAGTGGTGAGCAGGTCTCGAAGCCCGAATTCCGTTCAGTCGCGTGTTATTTGGTCCACTCTGAATTGCAGGCGCGTGTACGGAGGCGGCTACTGGTGGCGCTGCGCAATCGCTATCCGCAGATCTGACCGTGAGTCAGCGTAAGCTGCAGTTGGACGTGGAGAGTCTGCGCGTGGGAGAGGCGTGATTTCTGCTCCCTGGCCGCTAAGTCGAATGGTGCCCCGGCTGGTTGCGCACCCTCGCCACTCCCTCCGCCCTCTCTCTACTCACATGCGACCCCTGCTCCACGCGTCCCAACCTGGCAGCAGTAAGCCAGAAAGGAAAATACAGGGGTGCTTCAACCTAGACCTACCTACCCCCAGCCTTATAACTTCCGTATTACAGTAGATATCAAGCTGAAATTTTGTCCCCCAGAAACCCAAGAATAATACCATACTTCTGTGGCAAAATTCTGAGCCAGGTAGGTCAAGTGGAATGAAAATGACGAGCTTCCGAATTTGCGATCACTTTTTTCAACATTTTGAAATCAGTGGTGCCACTATAATTGACCTCGACTTAGACCCTCTGAAGGCTGTTATGGGCAGTAATCGGCCTGTATTTTCGAATCCTTTGGGTTTTCTGGGACTGTGGTCATGTTCAGCCATTGTTGTTTCACCATATTACCTCGCTCGGCTGGATAAGCTGTTTGGTCACTAACAATACGTAACTGAACGAAGAGACGCAACATAGAAGATAATGGTTTGACCTAGTTCGGCGCGACGGTAAGAAAAATTGTGCAAACACAAGGATCTGGATCAATATAAATTGTTACTCGAGTAATTGGATCTTGAGTAAAACTGAACTAATAAAACTAAACTACTAATGCCAAAATCAGTCTGAAAAAATCGAAACTTCTACCAGTAAAATTTCAAACTGGTAAATTTGCACCGAGGATGGGTGGGTAAAGACACCGGGTCGAGAAATTTATCCGCATGAAACTGCTTGTAGATCTCAGTACGTAGGCCCGAAATTTCTACTTGCCCACCAGTGCAGAGACCCCAAAATAGCTATATATCTTAGTCGCGCGGCGGGAGTGATGGGTACAATATGACCAGCTCACATAGGTAGGTTCAGAGGCACCGGGACAGACATATGGGGACTCATAGGGGGGGGTGGGACTGCGTCGGGGCATTTTCGCGTTTTGCCAATATGGGAATTATTGGGGGGGGGGGGGGGGGACGACCGCATTGGGGGGGGGGGATCAATGTGTTCTGCACCAAAGTACAAAACTCCCCAATAAAGCCTGCACGCCACGAACCTGTGTAAAATACAAACTGCAAAAATTCGCGGCTATCTTGCTGAACAAAAAAAACAAGCTCACAATACGCAAAACATCATCATTGGAGTGCTATAAACTGTACTACAAATGCAAGTGACTTTGCCTACACGTCGGACTTCCGATAACATCTCACAACATTTTTGAGGATTTTTGATAGTTACGGTGAATTCATGTTCTTGGCCGGGGTACATATTCATCGCAAATTTTCGCTTCCACATTCACCGAGTGGTCCAGGCAGGCAACCAGAAGACGCAGTGTCAAGACGGAGCCATTTTGGTCGGTAAGAGACACGGGGTACCCTGACGGAGAGTCGTGAAATTCGGCCTAGAAGGGGCCGAGATCAGTACTTTGAATCTCGGTCATTTTTGGCGGATCGGTCTCGACTGTAATTGTCAAATTCTCGGGTCTTGAACGAGGGCCTATTTTTAGCCAGACCGAGACCTAGATCAACCGTCAAGCCGTCTTGCCAATCAGCCACTCTACCGTAAGGCCGTTAGGCCTAAAACTGCACATGTTTCGCGGCAGAACAGAATTGATAAGCTTCTCATAAACTTATGTACTGGCGGGTGTCTCGTTTTTCAGTTCTCACAAATTCTCATAAAGTAGTGGATGTGTCAGTCACATTCAGTATCGGTTAAATCGCGATTTTTCACAAAGGTCCCATGCACTCTGGTGGCCCTTTTGTTTGGCTCAAACAAACAAAAGGCAGCTAAAATCTCAGCGGAAATGCATGAAATTGCTTGTGAAATCACGATTTAACCGATACTGAATGTGACTGACACATCCACTACTTTATGAGAATTTGTGAGAACTGAAAAACGGAGCGCCCGCCAGTACATAAGGTTCTCATTTATGAGAACTTGTGCGATTCTGTTCTGCACAAAACATGTGGCGCTCCGTTTTCCAGTTCTCATAAGTTCTCATAAAGTAGTGGATGTGGCAGTCATATTCAGTATCGGTTAAATCTAGTCTCCGTCTCGCCTAAAATAGGCCCTAAAAGTTGCGAGACCGAGAATTTGACAATTCTACAGTCGAGACCGAGATCGCCAAAAATGACCGAGATTTCCAAACCGAGACTGAGAGTCTCGGCCCATCTCTAGGCCGAACCACGACTCTTAAAAGCGTAGGGCGCTTTACCACTGTCTCTTATACGACCAAAAATGGCTCCGTCTTGGGCGCTCATCTTTCTGGTTGCCATCTGCCTGGAAGCACTGGTGAATGTGGAAGCGAAAAGAATTTGCGATGAATACTGTACCGAGCAAGACATGAATTGTAGCAGTGACTATCAAAAATGCTGCAAAAAATGTTGTGATAGAATGTCTGGATACGGAAGTACATGCGAAGTTTCCAAAGGTATAAGCAAAGTCACTTGCATTTGCTAGTACAGTACCACTGCTGGCACTCCAATGATGATGTTGTTTCCTATTGTGAGCTTATCTTTTTGTTCAGCAAGATAGCCGCGAATTTTTGCAGTTGTTACTGTACACAGTTCATGCTTTCACGTCAGGCTTTATTCAGAGTTTTGTACTTATGCATACCGTATTTACCGGTGCATAACCCCCCCCCCCCCCCAATGCATAACCCCCCCCCCCCCCCCCAATGCATACCCCCATATTGGCAAAACATAAAAAATGCCCAACGCATAACCCCCCCCCCCCCCCCCTATGCATACCCCCATATGTACTGTACAGTACCTGAACCTACCTATGTCAGCTGGTCATAGTGTACCCATAGCCACTCCCACACCAAGCTAAGATGCCTATAAGCCTGCTTGGGGGTGTATTGCACTGGTGGGCAAGTAAAAATTTCGGGTACTCGTACTCGAGTACTCAGCAGTTTTTCCATGCGAGTAAATTTACTCGTTACTCACCCAGTCCTACTTTACCCACCCAGTTTTACTCGGTACTCACAGTTGAACAAGTAAATTTACCCAGTTTTGAAATTTTACTCGAGTAAAGTTTTTCGAATTTTTCAGACTAATTTTGGCATTAGTGGCATTTTTGGCATTATTCATTCAGTTTTACTCGAGTAAATTACTCGAGTAACAATTATGTGATCAGGATATGTGTTTGCACAAATTTTCTTACTGTAATTCGCATGCGACAACACAACTCAGAATTTCCGTTCCGGATCTAGCAAGGAGGATTAGTCCGTGCCTATATTGAGCGTTACCCCCGAGTTTAAACCACGCGTTTTTTTTTTCATGCGAACTCACGACAGCAGGAAACGAAGCGGAAAGGAAAAAAGAAAAGAAGAGAAGATTTTTCCTTTTCTTTTCCGCTTCGTTTCCTGCTGTCGGGCGTTTCGTCTGAAAAAAACACGCGAGGTTTAGACTCGGGGGTAACGCTCAATATAGGCACGGACTAATCCTCCTTGCTAGATCCGGAACGGAAATTCTTGGAAAACAGGCAACAAAACACGAATAACACAAAAGAAAGAAGTTGTTGCAAGCTAATTTTGCCATGGATATCTACTCCAATAAGGAGAAAAGTTGGAAAACGACTTCTCTTTTTTACTCGAGTACTCGGGAAACTTTGGACAACTTTACTCGAGTAAGGTCCCAGGCGAGTAAAGTTTACTCGTTTTTTACTCAGGTATCAAAACTGCCGAGTAAATTTACTCGATTTTACTCGGTTTGGCTGTAAGCCGGGTGCCCACCAGTGGTGTATTGTACTAGAATAACCGTGTTTTGACCTCAATTATGCCCTAAAACACGTGCTTTTGACCTTTCAGTAACTCAAATTTGTATTTACGTTTCTAGACTTTGAATTGACGTCCACACGTCAAGTTCTTTCGCTAAGTGGATTGCTCTGAGCCACGTAGAACAAAATTGGCAGGGGTTGATAGCTAACTAAGCCAGAAAATGTGTCGAATTTGCTTATTTGGGGGAAAAGTCCATAGAAATTGGGGGCTAGAGAATGTAGCTGTTTTGAACCAGTTCTAATTGAACTAAAATCATGAAATTTTGCCTGCCTCTAAGTTGAAGCTTTGGCTACATAATGCAAAAAACCGCATTGAAATCTGAGCTTTACATCGAAAGTTATTACCGCGGAAAGCCCCGGAGTTTATTATGGGACACCCTGTACTCTGCTGTATTGTACATCGAGAAATACATACATACTGTATGATGAATACCTGTGATAATGAACTTGCTGCGCTGAATGGCCAACGACGGCTTTGGTCCAATAGGCTTTCGTGAACAGAAGTCTCGGCGGTTGGGCGCAGGTCAGCTTCTGGGCTACGCCTGCTGAATACTCTGCACAGACGTATAGCATGTACACAAAGTCACGCATTATAGGGTATGTACCTTGTACCTACTATGTGCAACCGAAATATGCGTATTTGAACAATGGACCAATGGTAGTATGCCATATGGCAATGGCAAGTGTCATTGAAGCACGTCAGAAAAGCACATCAACCATCAGTTAGTACTTGCTGCAAAATTTTTACTCGTCCTTATTCAACTGCACCGTTCAGAGATCAAAAGAATTCCACACGTAGTAGCAAAACAGAGCAGAAAAACTACTGTATATCGGTACATACGTATGTACGTAGCGCATGATGTGTGTAGTGTACGTACTGTCCATAGCAATGCAGGTTAGTCCGGGTAAAACATGAACCAAGTAGGTACATGCACACATATGACACGTCAAAAATGTGACCTCATCATGATTTGAGTATAAAATATTGATAAACCTTGGCACCATGTACATACTGTATAAAGTACGTACGTATGTACATCACCTACTGCATGAAGGCGTACTTTCCGCTGCCAATCGCCTCCACCATATCTGTGCATCCCTTGCCTTGACGTTCCTTCCACCAGGCGCGCAATTTGGTGCAGCGATCGTGCTTCTTGTTCTGCAGAATACCACCCGTCTCCCCCATGTTCAACTTCACACCTGCAGCAACAAGAAAATGCAACACACGTATGTACGTACTTATCCACCATATGCAGTAAGGCGACTGGGTAGGTCGATGGCGACCCCGCGGCATTTAGAGAAAGTTTGGATCGGTGCCTGCGGGGTCGTCGACCTTGTTCAATCATCTGGAAGCGTCAAAGGAGCGAGTGAAAAGAAGAATTGACAACAAATAACGTCGACGACCTCACAGGTACCGATCCAAACTTTCTCTAAATGCCGCGGGGTCGCCATCGACTAACCCAATCGCCTTACTGCATATGGTGGATAGTACCTACATGCATACGCACGTATACACAGTCCGTGCATACAGCAAGCACGTAAGGCACGCATGTAAAGAAGCCTACGCTGTAAAGAGTCGTGGTTCGGCCCCCACGCGTAGAAAAAAGACAACGGCGTCTGTGCCTGCGTTGTTGCTGTCGTTGCACTGCGAATAATCGTTATGTCCACGTTTTGAACAGGTGCGCCGCGTTCCCGCGTGAGGGCCGAAACCCGACTCATTTGAGTGCAGGGCGCTTTACTTATGTACTTGTATTATGGCAGTATGCAGTATGTAGGCATGCTACACATACGCAACGCATACTGCCCATTTGTACCGCTTACCATCGTAGTGTTTCACAATCGCATCCTTCACAATCAGCACTGGAGTAGCAGCACGACCCGCTTCCAACTCGAATTGTACAGCCTGCAAATGCCACCACCAGTTAGAAGACAACGTCCAATCTTTGCTCAGAGGAGCTCAACGACGCAAAATGCACACGTAACTCAATAACTCATCAAATACCGCATGTATGTTTTGAGCGTGAGGTCAGATAAGGGGCTGGCTATACACTGGGCTGGGACATACACATCCAAAACTATGGTATTTACGCATTCACACAGGCTACAGCACAAGGCTGCGGCCAGTGTGGTCCCCACCTGAACTCATTGCTTTTGAGACATCCTGTACGTAACATACGATGTAGGCTACGTAACGCATACTTCACCTTTTCTCCCCAAAGACGGAGATTCACTTGGCCAGTTGGATCCACCAATACAATATCTCGCGCCTTCCTGGTCGTCGGTTCTTGCTGTTCTTGTCCTTGCTGTGGGTTATTCTTATTCTTCGCGTGGTTCGGCTTCCAGCCCGTTCGCGGCTTATTTTCTTTGCCGCCGCCTCCGTTGCTCATTTTCTCCTCGAACACCCCGCCAACTTGATGTACCAAACCGGCCACATCTGTATTATAAGTGTAAATATAGTAGGGCGACTAGTCGAAACATCAAAGTCACAAGTTCACCCAGAGACGACGAATTGTTTCGTTGACTGTGTTATGGGAGCAGCCTGGGTGAACTCATGAGTTTGATGTTTCGGTTGCTCTTGATTCTGGGCCAGCTCGCCACCACCTAAGATTTACAACTCACGAAGTGAACGCCCAACGTCGTTCTTTTTTAGGGAACTATGGGGTAAACCAGACAATGGGAAAATCCGGCCACCTAAGTTTTAGGGCTGCCTATCTCAACAACCAGTGGACCGATCGAGACAAGCAATCAATCGATTCCTTGAACTCTCCTCTTTCAAATGAGCTACTATTTGGTTTATCTTTGCTGGAACGGCAAGTTCACATAAGTTTAGGTGGCTGGGTTTCCCCCCCCCCCCCCCCCCCCCGGTACCCTACCCACGCGCTGATTCTTCGGTTGATTGCCGATCTCTCCAATGGGTGTGAGGTTGAAGTAGGAGGTTGGAATCGTGGGAATATTGTCGTGTGTAGGCGCAGTAGTGAACTCCTCCAGCATCGCTTGCAGTGGTTGGTTGGGAATGGTGGAAAACAGCTCGTCACCCTCTTTTATCTTCATCACCTTCACATTTTTCAACGAGTAGCACTGCAAGCCCAAGCACACAATGAAAATCAACATTGGTAGGTAGGAAGGGTAACTGGGGTAAAATGCGGAAACAGCAAGAAATGGTGCAAAACAGGACAGGAGGGCTAGCTTTTCTTAATCAAGATAAAGTATGTTGAAACCTCAACACAGTTGGGGGTAGGGTAGGGTAAAAGATTTAGCATAACCCAAGATACTGTAGTGTAGAATAAACATCATATTCATGGCTCCAATTTCCGGTATTACCCCACAACCCCAATCTATACGGCAAATACGATCGGGTATCATGGGGTAAATCCGGTCGGTTTTCTTTATGCAGCAACACTCCATAAGAGTAAATATATAGGTTATCATGGGGTAAATCCGGCCGGTTTTCCTTGTGCAGCAAACCGCGCCATCCACGTAGAAAGAACGGTCTTCAGTACCAGGTGGCCAGGGTAACCCCATATGGCCGGGTTTACCCCAGAGTACCCTGTCTAATAAAGCACCTTTCCCTCCTGGAGTCGTCGATGAAACTTCTCGGCCATCTCGTTCCAGCCGACGACCCGAATTAACCCGGTCTCGTCCACCAGGTCCGCAGTGAACACGCGTCCCTGGCGCTGGCTCACGTGCCTGATACGATTCTTGTTCACCACGCGCACGAGCACTGACGCCACTCTGTTGTAAGCATGGAAAGAAAGTGTAAATCACACATTGATCATTTCATATCCTAGCTACCCAGTCCGGCCGCTATGGAACTCGAGCCGTGTTGCGTGGAATAGATTCAGAAATGCGGATGTCTGTCCGTTTTTCGTTTACACGCTACGGCTACATGCAACTACGCAGGATGACTTGAGTCCCGAAGCGAACTCTTACTGGCTTGTACGCATATTGTACGTAACGTACGTTATAGCACGTTGACTGTTGTGTGCAAGCAAACAATGCAAAGAAAGGTGTACGGTGGGTTTCTGCTGCGAAACCGCAAGTGACTGTTGTACCAAGAATACACAAACAAACAGTATGTGCACGCTGCCTAAAAATGAATTTGCACAACAAATAGAGCGAAACGTACGTACAACTACTGCACATGAATTGCATGCGCAAGTGTGATGCCCTATTCACACTACGTCCGCAGTGCTTTGTAATCCAATCCGAAATGGGAGATAGTACGTCGGTCGTACGGTGAACGCGGAATGAGCGAGCAAAATGCATTTCACTGTACGCACGTTCATAGTACATGCAGTCCATACTTCGCTCCACCACGAGGTCCGAGGGCGAGCTCTTCGATCTTGGAGATGTTGTTGCCGCTCAGGGGGATCTCCCAGGTGTTGTACTTGTCCGTCTTCTCGTTCCAGGACCACATTCGAGCCGTCTGCTGCTTCTTCCCCGCCTTCGCCATTCTTGCGTGTTGGTCGAAGCGCAAAATCGAAAGCAGAACGGCAACGGCGTCTGTGAGCACGGATTGCGGTCTACCTTGAGCTGGATGATGCTATTGTTAAATCGATCTGGTTGAGGTACGCAGTGACGGTGATGATACGGCGGTTTCAGCGAATGAGCTACAATAGTCACGGCTGAGCAAGCACACAAGCATATTATGGCGGTTTAATTTTGCAGTAATATTGCCGTTCAGGCAAATGCGCAACTTGCCGCAATCCTGAAGAGAAAAGGGACGATGAGAACCCTTCTCGAAAAGTTTACTCAATGCGCATACACACCGAACAGTACCATCCGCATGTACGTAAAGAGTAAAGACAACACGCGACATACGCAAGCAAAGCAAACTAACAAAACTGTACACCTCTACACACGCAACTGTACTACACACACATACCTATTTTACGTACCAGTGGCCCTTTGCAGCTTCGCAGCAGTAAAGGGGACAATCTCTATGCATCTGGCAACCCGTTTGCAAATCTGGCAACCCTTTTGCAGATCTGGCAACCCTGTTGTAGATCATGATCTGTCAACTTATTATGGATCTGGCAACCATTTTGGGTAGTTGGCTAAAAGTTGCATATCTGGCAACCCTATCGCAGAGTTGGCAACCCTATGATGGCAGATCTGGCAACCCCTTTTCCGCATAGATCTGACAATCTTGCACAGTATCAGTCGAAAATGGTGCATGTAGCAACCCTTTTGCAGGTCTGGCAGCCCTTTTGCACATTTAGCAATCTGGCAACCCTTTGCAGATCTGGCAACCCTTTAGCGCATCTCGCGTTTTATTCCCGTGTGCATTTTCGGGCGTGACCATTTGCTAACGCTGTTTGAAAACCTGCGTTGTTTGGTTTTTGCGGCATTTAGTACTAAAATATCGATTATCGATCGATTATTGGTGATCGGTTGATCAAATCACAAATCGAAGGCCTTCCTGGCGCCCTCGAGGGCATAAGCTCTTTGAAAAGCCCTAGATGGATGCTGTAGCTGCAAAATTGAGTGAGTGTGAGCGAATCTGCGCGCTTTTAGTACTAAAATATCGATTATCGATCAATTATTGGTGATCGGCTGATCAAATCAAAAATCGAAGGGCTTCCTGGCGCCCTTGGGCTTATAAGCTTTCGAATGAGCCATTAGTGAACGCTGTAGCTGCAAAACTGAGCGAGTTTTTCGCATCACAGACAGACACACACACACACAGACACACACACAGCGCTCCTATTTGTTAGTAGATGTAGAGCTCAACAATAACACAGTTCAACCGAGAACGCATAAATAAATGTACAGTAGTAGAACAGTACAGTCTGGCCAGTAAGAGTTCGCTATTGGCATTCAAGGTGCGTTTCGTAAAACAGATTCACAAATGAGGATTTCTGTCCGTGCTTCGTGTACTTAGCGGAAGTACATGCAAGCTACACAGGACGACTTTATAGTAGAGATGGGCCGAGACTCTCGGTCTCGGTCTCGGAAATCTCGGTCATTTTTGGCGATCTCGGTCTCGGTCTCGGTCTCGACTTTAGAAATTTCAAATTCTCGGTCTCGGTCTCGGTCTCGCAACTTTTAGGGCCTATTTTAGGCGAGACCGAGACTAGGTTGAAATCGTGCTTTCACAAGCAATTTTCATGCATTTCTGCTGAAATTTTAGCCGCCTATCATGAAAAAATTTCTCATGCACGGCAGTTTTAGCCATGTAATGTAGAAAATAGACGTAAGCCACCTATTTGCCACTGTTTTTCCCATTATTATTTTTATAGAAAACAACCATCGGAAAAAATGAAAATGAAATATGCCATAAGATTTTATACCAATACTTTGTCTCGGTCTCGGTCTCGATCTCGGTCTCGGTCTCGGCAAAATTTCCCAATCTCGGTCTCGGTCTCGGAAAAAATTCTAAGTCTCGGTCTCGGTCTCGTTTTCAGCAACAATCCAGTCTCGGCCCATCTCTACTTTATAGTCTCATAGCGAACTCTCTCTCTCTGGCCAGATGGTAGAGGGTGAGCCTTCGAACGTAATCAATAATTATGCAGCAAAGACACAAGGTGATAATGCAGTAAGCTATGTACAATAATTTTTAGGCTCCTCACTTCTGTACGAAATTTCTTGTCCAAAAAACATCCACTCCACTACTTCGACTTCTTCAGATACTGAGCAGGCATGTTGGTGGGAATGGGAGGATGGCCGGTGTCTGGAATATCCTCAACCAGCGACTGCTTGTCCAGACGAACCCCGATCGAGTTGTCGATGGACGTGTAGTTGAAGTGGTAGGACTTCAGAGGAACGACCTTCACCTTCTTCAGCATGTACGTCTGAAACAGATTTTGTGCACAGCGGGAGCGGGGACAGTTGCATAACGTACAGTAGTGGTAAAGATAGGAATGAACGGTATCGGTAAAAGGTACGTAAGTATGGTAAGTACGTACGTACGTCCATGTACAGCGCAATACATACGTACGTACGTGCGGCAGAGGTTCGGGGGGGGGGGGGGGGGCAATGGAAAAGGTGGTTGGTTATCCTGTTGGAAAAGAGTGAGTGGCAAAAAAAGTGCTTCCATTCAACCAAACCAAAGTGACCTTTCACCTCAAGTCACTTCCCTTTGTTTGACTCGCCCTCTGCAAAAAAAGTGATATGTAAGCCCAAATTTTTCCCTGGCGCCTGGCCCGAATTACCCCGCCGCACCATCCACGACCCATACTCACCTTGCCTAACTGCAACACCTTGCCGTCTTCTCCGAACATGGCGGCCGCTTCGCCCCAACTTCGCCCCCCCCCCCCCCCCGGCCAAATTTCCCCCTGGCGCCTGGCCCGAATTTCCCTCCGCACCATCCACGACCCATATTACTCACCTTGCCTGCCTGCAGCACCTTGCCGTCTTCCCCAAACATGGCGGCGGCTTCGCCCCAAATTCCCCCCCAGCCCGAATTACCCCGACACCCAATCCACAGCCCATGCTTACCTTGCCTGCCTGCAGCACCTTGCCGTCTTCCCCAAACATGGCGGCGGCTTCGCCCCAAATTCCCCCCCCCCCAGCCCGAATTCCCCCGCCACCCTATCCACAGCCCATGCTTACCTTGCCTGCCTGCAGCACCTTGCCGTCTTCCCCAAACATGGCGGCGGCTTCGCCCCAAATTCCCCCCCCCCCGAATTACCCCGCCACCCGAACCACACCCCCTGCATACCTAGCCTGCCTGCAGCACCTTGCCGTCTTCCCCAAACATGGCGGCGGCTTCGCCCCAAATTCGCCCCACCGCGGAGAACCCCTCCACCCAAACCACAGACCATGCGGACCGTGCCTGCCGGCAGCACCTTGCCGTTTTCCCCAAACATGGCGGCGGCTTCGCCCCAAATTCCCCCCAGCCCGAATTACCCCGCCACCCTATCCACAGCCCATGCTTACCTTGCCTGCCTGCAGCACCTTGCCGTCTTCCCCAAACATGGCGGCGGCTTCGCCCCAAGCGGTGGCGTAGGCGGCGCCGGTGTCATCGAAGACGTCAAAGGCGAACAGGCGACGATCCCGGTCGCTGTCGCGGAAGATGCTGAGGCCGCAGCCGCAGTCGCAGTCGTCGCAGTCCAGATCCTTCACCTTTCTCTTCTGCACCACCCGTACGCGGATGTTGAAGTTTCTGCAGTAGCAAATACAGGCAGCTGCATACGTATCTTGTGGCTCAAGTCAAGACGGTTAGTACCGAAAAGGAATTGCCTCACACGCGGAACCCCACGGATAGGGTATTGTGGGGGTAAACTGGGCTGGTTTTATTGCCTATTGGTGCCGCGCCGGTAACCGCCCACGTAGAAAGAACGACCCTAAATAACCAGTAGATAGGTACGTGCATACATAAAGTACGAACGAACGTCATATAAAGTACGAACGAACCAAAACCCTGAAACTCATGTAGCCGGATTTTCCCCCATGGCCGGGTTTGCCCCATTGTACCCTCCCTACCTTCGCCCTTTGGTGGCGAACAAATCCTTGATCTTGGTGACGGCGGTCTTTGGGTCGTCCGGGTAGTACTGGTGGTTATCCTTTATCCTCTTCTCCACCTGTCGCTTCTCCTCCTGCTTCTTCGGATCATTCTTCGCCTCTGCTCGCTTCTTTTTCGCCCAGTCCTTCTTGATCTCATCGTACGCGGCGTTCATGCAGGCGTACTCGTTGTCAACCTCCTCCTCCTCCTCTGTTTCCTCGTCGTAGTCGTTCGCTCTCTTCTCTTCTGCTTTCTCTTCCTCACGGCGACGTTTCTTCCCTCCAACTGAAACGCGGATATCGTCTGTCCGCAAAGAGTTCGCCATGCAACTCAAGTCGCATTGTGAAAGATAGAATCACAATGCGGATTTCTGTCCATGCTTCAAGTACGCCTATTCTTTACAGAAGTACATGCAAACTACGCAAGACGACTTGAGTTCCATAGCGAACTCTCTCTCTGGCCAAGCTATTACTACATAAGGGTCAATTCACATTGGAGAAAGTCGAGGGCATGCAAAGGCATGGACGGACAGCAACATGCATGGGCACATTTCTGTGCAAGAACAACTCCTTCCAATGTAAATTGAGCCATTGCACATCTTCCTACATCACACACGACATGTGTTTCAATGCCTAATACCAGGAGTACTCCTGCTAATACTGACCTGCTGCGAGGCTGCTTGAGGTCTCAGATTCTGCACTCTTACGCTTCCCTTTCCCTTGATGCTGCTTATCCATTCTTGGTTAAAGCGAAACGACGTCAATTATTGCTCACACGCAGCCGAATTACAATGTACAGTATGTCCGTTCTTCTCGTATCGAGCTGATGCTACTATCCGCTGCAACAAACACACGCATTGTACCTACCAACTATACGTATTAGTGTAGGCGAGTAGTTATCGAAACAAGCAAAGAACACACGACCTTTCGATCGATCGAACTATATATCGATCTATTGATGAACACAAGACAAAACACAAGTATCAAAACACATTTTTACTGTCATTCTTCAACAATATCAACGATCAGCAAAAAGCACGTATAAAGGCATCGCTGAAGAAATTTGAATAGATGCCCTTCAAAATATAAAATTATAGCAACGACGAGAGTAGGTACTCAGTACACGTGCCAAAACCACCATAAATGAGTTGAGGAGGTCAAAAACCTTACTTTGGGCTGGGTACAAATGAAAAATTCCCTCATCCCCTTGTATGGGGCTACATACGGAACATAGACACAGTACTATCAAAAATATATAATTGGGTTTAGGGAAAGAATGGAGCACACCGTGTAAACGAAGGAGGCAATCCCTGACTCATATTTGACCCATTATAACGGGTTTCGTAAAACCCTTTCTATATTGCGGGAATCTAAAACGCGCCATTTACACACACAAACAGTCACGCCGACAAGCAACAGAAGATCGTTTACGCGCTACGAGATTGTTTGTACGTGGATGGCGTGCTTTAGATTACCCATTATAACGGGTTTTTCGAAACGAACCCCATTGCAATGGGTCGAATATGAGTCAGGGATTGCCTCCTTCGTTTACACTGTGTACTTCATTCTTCCCCTAAGCACAATTATATATTTTTGATCTTGCTGGAAGTACACACACATAAATTCTTTCAGAGCTGCTGGCCAGCTGCATCCATGGGATTTCTGAATCCTTTCTCCCGCGCCGTCTGCCACCACTTGCGCAGTTCATCGCAGCTGCTATGCTCTGGATTCAGGGTGACAACAGTGACGTTGGGTATGAAATCCAGACAGGCACGGCCTGTAATACGACAATGTATATATGTACTTACAATAGGCCAAGTTTTGCAAGTTGCGCAATATTGTGTACGAGGGTGTTGGAGGGATAATTCGGGCCACCCTAACCTATTTACAATTGGGAATTTTCGAGAACACATTGCATGGTGATCGAAGTATCAAAATAACCATCCCTGCCTGTGTATTCTACTAGCTGGTGTTTTGTTGGGGTCCCCCCCCCCCCCCGAAGCCCCCACAAACTGAGCAAAAGTAGAGGTGGCCCAAATTACCCCAACCAGCCCGAATTACCCTCCCCCGGGCATCATATGCCACATGTATTGCAAACAGCACATACGCTTTTGTTTTACCTCCAGATGAGATTCGCGCAGCATCTTTGATGACCACCAGTTGATAGTCACTTGACTCCTTGAAGGGGAACTTGGACGCCTGAAAAAGTGTTGAGCACATAGTAGTATGTACGTATACGTACGACCGTATAAGTATATTATGCAAGTACTGCATTATAGTCTGGCCACTATGGATTATGGACTAATATGAAGTTCGCCATGAAACTCAATTCCTATCGTGTAGCTTGCATGTACAGTAGGCCTATTCCTGCAGAATAAGAGTACGTATGTGAAGTACGGACAGAAACCCGCATGTCTTTCTATTTTACGCAACACGACTTGAGTTCCACAGCCAACTGTCTAGTGACCAGCCAGACTACATACATTGTACATACATACGGTATGGGCTCTTGATACTATGTAGAAGCTATCAAACATAGACATAACGTATGGTATTTGCACATAGTATGTACCTTCTCCAAGTTGAGGTGCGTTCGTCCAGTGGAATCCGCCAGATCGGCTGCGCGCTTGGATCCACCTCGCGTCTCTTCGACAAACGCTACCACATCTGAAAATGACACCAAGAAAGCTATTATAGAGGCAATCTACCTATCAACACAAAGCTACAATAGTATAACCCGTTCAAAGAGAGAATGCGGGAAATTTTTTCATGCAGATTAGATAAGCACGTCCATGCATTTCACGCAAAAAGTCTTGCGCGACTTCGGAAATCCGCTCATTCTCTCATTACTACTTAGACTGACAATACCAAGAACCTATCAACGCATACTTGCTCACAACACCGTATACATATACAGTACCAGTCAGTGAAACAATGCCTTACCAACTCGCTGCCTATTCTGCGTGTGACGCAGGCCTCCGACGCTGGTGAAGTTGTAGGAGTCGTACGGGACGGTCGCGTCCTCTGGGCACTGTTGTACGGTCGTATGATCATCCAGCACCAGCCTGAACCCGTTTGGAATGCTGCTGTACAGCCTGTGCGTCTCTGACGCCTTCAAAACCAGTACTTCGACCAGCTTGTATATCTGCAACAAATATTATGGGAGATGCACAGTGGTAATTTTGGAAAAGTAGCCATACGTACCTTTTTAGGCTCTTATTTTGGTATAGGCCTACAACAGTACGATAAATTTAGAAGCTCAAAACATGGATGGCTTTGCCTACCCCCTATCACCTATAGTACTACCTACTACCCAGAAAATGTGTCGCCAACAGTCGTTACATGTTTGATTTTGGCCTATAATAGGTGCGTAAATCACGTGTAAAGCGCATGCATGGAACACTGTACAAGAATGCACCTAACCATGCGTACGCAATGAACCCCTTCATTTACCTTTTTTTCTTCTATCAGTACGTCGAATCTGTGGGCGTTGTCGTCCCACGTTGCCGCATGAATTTGGCCTGACTGGTCGACGAAATCGATGTTCAAAACGTCGGAACCAGCGGCTGTCGTAAAGATCGGTTTCTTGTTTACGGCGCGAACTTTCAGACTGGAGCTAAAAAGCAAATCCCATCCTCCCATGATCATCCCTTCCGATTTTCACAGGAGTTAAGCACAGACGAAGAGACAACAAACACTTTACCGTACTTTCCGGTGCATAGGGCTATGCACCGGTAACGGCAGTGCGCTTCACACGTGGCGAGCAGACTCGACTTTTGAGCCATTCTCACTTGCTCCCACGCGTGAAATTTTTCTCACGTTTTCACTTCACACGCCGGTTGAGTTAGATATTCACGGTGAATTTACAACGCGCATACAATACCGGCGGAGTTTTCTCGCACGTGGGTAGCGCACTATTGAATTGCCTCGCTTCGCGTAGACTTCGATAACACAGGCAAACAAGTCGAACCTATTTACATACGACAGGAATCACCCTCGGGCATGCGCATGCTTTGGACTTACGCCTGCCTGTATGTAGGGTATTGTGGGGTAAGCAACCCGAACACGGGGGTAAATCTGGACACCTAGTATATATCTCAGCTGCAACCATTACGCCCTATTGAGCCAAGTATTCTACCAATCGATTCCTTGAACTCTCCTCTTTCCAATGAGCTATGCTCATCATTTGCTGAAGCGGCAAGTTCAGAAAAGTTTAGGTGTCCGGGTTTTCCCCGTGCCCGGGTTTAGCCCACAAAAGAGAGGTTCTTACCGGGTGGTCGAGGGCATATCGGGGAACATCAGTCCAAGTACTCCTCCGTAGGGGAAGGGCTCCGACAGCTCGAGGTCCTTGATTTTAGAGATTTGCGGCGGCGGCTCATAGTAGTCCTCATAGTAGTCTCCAAAATCCTCCTCCTCCTCCTCCTCCTCTCCCAAATCGCTCGAATCAGCCGATGACGACTCCTCATCCTCCGATTGGTCAGTTTCTTCTCCTAAATGTGCCATATTACATAAATAGATACATAGGGTATCATGAGAAAATCCGGTAACCTACGTAAGTTTCAGGGCTGCATATCTCAGCAAACAGTGGACCGATAGAGATAAGTATGACAGTATGAAATCAATCGATTCCTCAAACTCTCCTCTTTCGAATGAGCTACGCATTTGCTGTGTTTGCCGAAACAGCAAGTACGTACACAAAGAGCTCAGGTGGCCGGGTTTGCCCCAGATTACCCTGCATGCATTCATACCTAACATGCAGGAATTGTTGCTTGAGTTATACTCACCTTTCTCATCCTCCTCTTCCTCTTCATCTTCATCCTGGAAAAGCGATGGAAGTCCATGTGAAAGCCCAAAATCTTCCAGCTCTTCTGCAAGAAATGCATATGCAGGCTAACACGTACGTATAGTTAGTACAAACAGACAAAGAATGTGCAGCATGTGTACGTACCGTGTACGTACGGTATTCGACGTACCGTGCTGGGATGAAATTCGAAGTCGGGCAGACATGGGAATAGTATTCATGGGGGAGGGGGGATTGAAATAATTGATCTCCTGCTACACGGGGCCAGCTCCAAACACAATCGACGCATTTCCCATGCCTGATGGCCGCACCACGCAGGGACACATTAAAACCTGGTCTCGAAGCGAACGAATGCCATTTTCATTACGGTAGGTTACGTACGTAGTAAAAACGAAGACGGCGAAGCGCGCAACAAGCAGAAACGAAGAAAACGAAGAAGTGCGCGCTTTGCCGTCTTCGTTTTTACTACGTACGTAACCTACCGTAATGAAAAAGGCATTCGTTCGCTTCGAGACCAGGTTTTAATGTGTCCCTGCGTGGTGCGGCCCTCAGGCATGAGAAATGCGTGGATAACGGGGTTCATGTACGAGGTCCATGAAGGCACAGACGTCGGTAGGTACAAGTTTTGCAATCACATATGTACCAAGGCTTTCAGGAGAGAAACCAGTTGAATCAGAAGTCTCCTCCTCCTTCTCTTGTTCTTCACGCTTCTTGCCAGGGGACTCCGATATGGACTTCTGAACTTGCAGAGACACGGAAGCTATCGTTGAGCCGTCAGCTGCGTGGCCTGAGGATGAACTAGCAGCCGAGTTACGCTCCAGCATCATCATCTTTGTCCTCTTTTCCGCTAAAACGACACATTGCGAAATTATGCAGACAAAGGGTAGTACAACACATAACCAAGAACTCATAAAAGAAGAGAAAATGAGGAATTTCTAGGCTCCGGATTCAGTTCGACGGTTGCCGGACTTCTGAATAATACAGGTCGACGTGGACTACTTTACACATTCGGAAGTCCACATTTCTTTCAGAGGTCCTTGTTTCTTATGGTAACCCCGGCGAAACCCTCCAAATTAGCTTTTTCTTATCCTTTTTCATCTTCTCATGAGCTCCCCCACACGATTACCAGAGTAAGCAACATAGGCCTACACCTATCCATGCTATAGAACACACAAGGTACGATTCCCTTTCAACATGCATTCTCTTTATGCCGCGTTCACCATACGTTCGAAAAACTGTACGCCCGTCCGTCAACCCTTATTACCCTTTGTGTACAGGTTGACGGTAACGGGTCACAGACGGACGGACGGACGTGTGGTGAACGCGGCATAATACGCATACAGGAAGGAGCAGCGATATCCCTGTCGACTTGTAAAGTATATACGTATCATGCGACTCACCAGCATCAGAGGGGTTAGAGGGCTCTGATTCAGCGCTCCTTCGTTTCGTTCCTTTCACCCGTTCTTTGTCCATCGGGATAGAAGAAAGACAGTACTGAATATCTGGTCGCGTCCTCACCCCCTTTTCTTCGTGTCAACCAGTCTCTTTCCAAATGTGTGGGCAGCTTTCGGCTTTCGCAACGCAATACAACAGACTTTCAACAGAAGAACGCAACGTAGTAGCTTCCGCGACACAAAAGGCAGTGTTTTGTTTCACTTCACTTTCCACCCACTTCATCCAACTACGTCACGTCACGTCATCGTCAACCAATAGAAATAGCTCATCCTGGCTCATCAGACCAGAGCGCCGAATTTGAATTTCTCACTCTTCGTTCGATAGTACACGACTTTTTTCAAAACTAAAACACGCAATCGCGACAGTCCAATACGCCCAAAACAAAACTGCCAAACGAATACCGTATTTACCCATGCATAGCCCCATGGATTATGTGTCAAGAGGTCGAGTCGATGTGTTGACACTGCGTCAAGGGATCGAAAGCATGTGTCGCTTGGTTGAGTCAAAACTGGCTGCGTCAATTGATCAACTAGGCGATTTGCCAACAGCCAACTAGCCAACAGGTCAACAGCCATAAGCAGTGTTGCCAGGTCTGTCACAATAGTGCTAACCCTGGCACTATTGGACCCCCATCTAGCACTGAAAATTTGGTCTGTCACTTTGTCACTATTCTGGCACTATTCATGGTGGGGTGGTCGCAGGGTAAAAAATTTTTCTGGCACTGCAATTTTGAGCAATTTTTAGTACAAAATGCGCAAATTTTGCTATTTTTGTTGCTCTACAGTCCTTGTGTTCTCATTTTCTCAGCTTAGCCAGTTTGCCGGGGCCAGTTTATCTCTACCATTCAGTAACGCTGGGTGATATGAGAAACAAATCAATCAGATGAAGTTGATAAAAAATAGGCTGAGAAAGCGAATGCAAATGAAAATGATGAGTGCAATCATGACAGTATGAAATTGGTTGCTGTGCTTAGAATTTGAGCTGAGCCACCACACCGCCCGCCACCCCCCCCCCCCCCCCCCTCGTCAGCACATATTTTCAGCCCTGGTTCCGATCTGGCACTAAGCTCACACCCGTTAGCACTATTGCACTCTGGGCATCTGGCAACACTGGCCATAAGTCAAGGGGTCAACTGACTGCGTCAAGTGGTCGAGTCGGCTTTTGCGACAAAAGGTCGAAACATCAACGTTACGTACGAGTCTTGTATATCGTTATTGTGTCACTTAGAGTATCTTTGAGAGAAAGTGTCTCAGACAAAAGTAAAAAAACGGAATAAACATGTAGCTGAAATACACTATTATATGTACAATGATGTGAGATGCTTATTCCTGACCTACCAGGTGAGCCTAAGCCTAAGCCTCAGCCGGTGAAGCCTAATCCTCAGCCTAATCTTAAGCCTAAGCCCAACCCTATGCCTAAGCCTCAGCCTAAAGTGAAGCCTAATCCTCAGCCTAAGCTTAAGCCTCAGCCTAAGCCTCAGCCTAAGCTTAAGCCTAAGCCTCAGCCTCAGGCTTATGCTGAGGAGCAATACGCAACTGAACCAAGAA